>JBCEWC010012526.1:0-15784 GCA_038996855.1 Solanum aculeatissimum | reverse complement strand
TAAAGTTACCCGTCAACTAAATAACCATAATTACCGAATAGTTCAAAATTTTCAATTTAATTTATGAAAAGGGTCTTCTATGGAAATGTGTGGACTTATTCTCAAAAATGACCTAACGGGTCATTACAGGTCTTGATATCAAAATCTGGCCAACATTATCCTGTGGCTGCAAAACTTTGATTCTGTTGCACCAACAACATCGCCGAATACAAAGCTTGCATTCTGGGAATAGAGATTTCTATTGACATGAATGTCCAAGAATTGTTAGTTATTAGGGATTCTAATTTGCTAATTCATCAGGTTCAAGGAGAGTGGGCTGTGAAGAATCAAAAGATCGTATCATATGTGCAATTCGTGCAAAGATTGTGTAAGAGATTCTAGAAGATCAAATTCAAGCACACTCCAAGGTCGTAGAATGAGTTCCCTGACACCCTAGCCACCATTTCCTCAATGATCCAGCATCCAGATATGGTGTATATTAATCCCTTAGAGATAGATTTGAAGGAGCAACCTGCTCACTGCATGCATGTTGAGGTAGACCCAGATGGAAAGTCTTGGTATTTTGATATAGAGAAATATATGGAAATTGGAACATACCTGAAAGTGCTATTTCCAATCAGAAGAAGGCCATACGCCGAGTAGCTAACAATTTCTTTCCAAGTGGGGAAATCCTTTATAGAAAGACCCCAGATTTAGGTCTCCTAAGATGTGTCGACACGATTGAAGCTATGAAACTTGTTGAACAATTGTATGCTGGAGTTTATGATACTCACATGAACAAACTTACCTTGGAAAAAAAGATCCTTCAAGCCGGTTACTTTTTGATGACTATGGAACACGATTGTTGTAAGTTCGTGCAGAAAATTCATCAGTGCCAGATACACGGTGATTTGATCCGAGTACCGCCTAATGAACTCAAAGATATGAGTGCTCCATGATTATTCGTAGCTTGGGGCATGAATGTTATTGTTCCAATAGAGCTAACTGGATCTAACGGATATATATTCATTCTGGTTGCCATCGATTACTTTACCAAGTGGGTACAGGCAGACTCTTACAAATCTGTAATGAAGAAGGTAGTAGTTGATTTTGTTCGTGACAACTTGATATGCCAATTCGGGATACCAAATTTTATTATTATGGATAATGGGGCTTATATTAATAGCCATTTGATGAAGGAAATATGTGAGCAGTTCAAGATTACTTATCGAAATTCAACAGTGTATCGTCCTCAAATGAATAGAGTTGTAGAAGCCACCAACAAGAACATTAAGAGGAGTTAGAGGAAGATGATCGACAAGCACATAGGGTTGCACGAGATGTTGTTGTATGCCTTGTTGGGTTACAGTACAATCGTTAAAACATCGATTGGAGCAACTTCATACTTGTTAGTGTAAGGAACAGAAGCAGTGATACCTGCTGAAGTTGAGATACCATCACTGAGAATCATTCAAGAAGATGAGTTGAGTAATGCCGATTGGGTTCACAATCAAATCGAACATTTGACTTTAATTGATGAAAAGAGGATGACTGTTGTTTGTCATGGTCAATTATACCAACAAAGAATGATTTGTGCTTTCAACAAGAGAGTAAGACCTCGAATGTTTAAGGTTGGTCAATTGGTTCTCAAAAATATTTTTCCCTTTCAAGATAAATACAAGGAAAAATTTGCACCAAATTGGCAAGGACCGTACATGGTTCGTAATGTTCTATTAGGAGGTTCCTTGATCTAGTCAGAAATGAATAGTCAAGAATGGCCAAAACCAATCAACTTAGATGTTGTCAAGAGATACTATGTTTAAAGATTTAGATTTTTCTTTATTTCTTTCCCTGCAACTGTACGTTTTACTTGTAACTATTGTCATGTTTGTTTCAAAGTTAACTTACCCTTTTATAATGAACCAATTCTTACGTGAATTCTCAAGAATGAGATACGTAGGCGGCCTATGTCGGCTTCGGTCATCCCTTTATCCTATTTAAAATATTCTCCTTTTTTAATGAACTACGTCTGACCTGAATTCTCAAGAATGAGATACGTAGGCGACCTATGTCAACTTTGGTCATCCACTTATCCTTTTTAAAATATTCCCCTTTTGTAATGAACTACGTTTGACCTGAATTCTCTAGAATGAGATACTTAGGCGGCCTATGTCGGCTTCCGTCATTTTCTTAAATTTTATTTTTCTTCATTCCCCGAGAGAGGAACTATGTTTGACCTAAATTCTCAAGAAAGAGATACATCGGTGCCATAATGGTTCAGTCATACTCCTGCAATGGAAACTGGGACATAATGTTTTACATCCTTTAAAAATTCACGACAAAATTCATCCTCAACAAAGTCAAGATTGGAGATCATACCATTATATGCAATTGGGATAGAACTTTTGAGAGGAACTTAAAAATTCTTAAAAAGTAAATTCATCTCAAACAATTCAAAGCAAGATAATGTCAAAAGCCACAAACATGAAAGAATAATTCTAGGAAAATCTCAAAAATTTGGCAAGTCTTCTTCAGCAAGTTCGAGACTCATCGACACATCTAACTGGGACAGAACATTTTGAGGTGACAGATTTTTGAAAAGCAACGTTAAATATCCCTTGCGTGATTAGGAGCTCAAAGCTTACGTCGAATAATTTCTAGATGGCTACGAGCTCGAAGTGAAGCTTAGTATCTCCTACGCCATTAAAACTGGAAGTCAACTATAAAGTACTCCAGTCATGATAGATTCTGAGAGAGCTATGCCAAATCTTCCCAGCTTAAAGGATCTCTTAAACCTTCTGAAAGGACACTGAATGAGCTAAATTAGTGAATCAGGATGTTCATTTAAGCTTTTGCGACATGACACTCGCCAGTGATTTTACCCGAAATTACTTTTTCAAATTTTACTTTTCTAAAAATAGTTGAATATGTATCAAAAATATTTTTCATAAAATACGGTCTTATTTCATGTCTAACAAGAAGAAGGAGATCAGGGCAACCAACCAAAGATGGTACAACAAAGAGCAATCAATCGTGGATTATAAGACAAGGAGCAAGAAATGGAGAGAATCAACATAGATCAATTCATTTGAAACTAACAATTCTTTTGTGGATGCAGGAGAGGCTTGCGAATTTCTAATGCAAAGAAAGTTATTCAGGATACGAGCCATATTGTCTTGATTAAATTCCTAGCAAGACAAGATCTTTGATGAGCATACAAGTGCTCGGGGAGCACGATAGGTAAAGGTTACCGAGAGGGCCATTTCATCTTCAATTGCCGAAAGGGCCATTGCGTATTCAAATTACCGAGAGGGACATTGCGTATTCAAATTTCTGAAAAGGCTATTGCATGTTCAATTGCCGAAAGGGCCATTGCATGTCAAAAATACCGAGAAGGCCATATCATATTCAAATTACCGAAAAGGCCATTGCACATTTGAAATACCAAAAGGGTCATCACACTCGAATTGCCGAGAGGGCCATTACATATTCAAATTATCTAGAATACCATTGCACGTTCGAAATACCAAGAGGGTTATCACACTCGAATTTCTAAGAGGGCCATTGCATATTCAAATTACTGAAAAGGCCATTGCACGTCTAAAATACCAAGAGGGTCATCACACTTGAATTGCCGAGAGGACCATTGCATATTCAAATTATCGGGAAGGCCATTACACGTTCGAAATACCAAGAAGGTCATCATACTCGAATTACCGATAAGGTCATTGCATGTTCAAAATGCCAAGAAGGCGAGATCATGTTTAATTGTGAAGCGAATCATTTCGTCCTTCATTACAGAGTGAATCATTCTATCAAACTACGGAGAGAGAGTCATTTCATCATTCATTGCAGAGTGAATCATTTCATCAAACTACGAAGAGAGTCATTTCATCATTCATTGCGGAGCAAACCATTTCGTCAATCTACGAAAAGAATTATTTCATCAAGCTACAGAGAGAGTCATTTCATTATTTATTTGCTGAGAAGGTCATTGCATATTTCAAGTTGCCGAAAGGGTCACTTCATTGCTCATTGTCGAGAGAGACATCACATTATCCACATTTTCAAGGAAGACAATATCATCATCACGAGAGAACCATCATCATGTTACACTATCACTTTATTTCAAAGGAAAAATATGTATCGAGCATGGTAAAAGATATCATCCCATATCTAATTTATGATTTCTATTAATAATTTTTCGTCTTAGTTCTATCGAGAGCATCCAAAAGGATGAATTCTCAAACTAAACCACAAGTGTGGGCGTCATCAAATAGGACACAACACAACGTGGAACTCATTCTTAGCAATGAACTGGGACAACGTCTGAAGAGGGACGTCAAAATCTTTGGACGTGAGCTGAGAAGAGACTACCACCACAATCAAACCATACTCATGTCATAAGGCATGTGGGCATTTTTCTGAGTTCGTTAAGTTTTCAGTTTCGCATCCAAATGATTTCAACCCTCACCGGAAGCAACTTCTCCAATTCGAGTGACAACGTACCAAAAGCTACAAAATTATGTCCATGTAAGTTCTTAATTATGAGTGTGAAGTGCACCACATTTATAGTTGAGAGGCTGCAAGCCTCTTTTTCATGATTCAACTCATTTGTCACTCTTCCCGAACCAAAGGTTATCTCAAAATAAGGGATTTCCTTTTCAATCGATGGAGTCGAACTACAAACAATCTGATTCCTCAATCCAAGCATATGTAGGCAGGCTTAATGTTGAAAACTCGGTTGTATTACAACCTTTACTCTTAAATCTCATTCCGAAATATCTCAATTTCTCCATAATTCGATGTTGGGAAAGCTTTTGAATTTTTTTTTCAAAATCGGGCGTAAAATCAAGCGTTTTGAACTACAACCAGCTTGAATTCTCATGTAACCTGAGATATGTAAGAAACTCAAAACCAGGGTCCAGCCATAATTTCTCAAAGTCCGTACCGAAAGTATTGGATTTGTCAAGTTACTTTGTCCACAATCTCTTTCATCGATCATACCCAAAGAAAGGGACAGTTGTTGACATCCAATTTTTATCCTCCATAATACAAATTAAATATTTAGCTTTTAATTTTTACAATTCAGAGTAATTATTTTTTGAAAAATATATATAAAATAATAATAATAAAAAAATAATATTTTTTAAATGATTTCTTGGTTCAACATTTTAAACTCTTTTATGCTTATACATTATATGTTATTTCAAGTGTTATATATTTAAACATTATTATCTTTTTTAAGAATTTTTCAAATAGATTTTATTCACGTTAAGTTTAATTGTTTTTAGGATTAATCACTTCGTGACTAGATTAATTATTTCATATTGTTAATATTAGAAAGCTCCTTAATTAGTCCGTATTAATTTGTCTCGTTGTCGAATTAGTCGATTAAATTCAATTTGATTACGTTTAATTGGTCATAATTGCAATTGAAGTGGCTAATTTCTTAATTTAATTTCACCTCACTTGAACTCATTTTTCAACCTCTATTTTAATCCCATTTCAGTCCATTGTTGATCCATTTGTGGGATTAAAATTGGCCTAATCCTTATATCGGCCCAACCTTGATGAAACCCGACCCACCCTTACTTTAGCCTTTACAAACATATACAACAATATCTATAAACGTTCATACATATACACACCTCAAACGCCGCACGCACCCCCTTTACACTCCACATGTCATCTTCTCTCTTCGTGCAAATGGCAGAGCGAAGCAAAGCCAAAAATGGCTTTTGCTTCAGCAGCGCAGCGAAGGTTGCTTCACCAACCACGTTTTACCAATGTCCACAACATCGACCCATCTCCATCACCTTTCCCAAAATGTCGACCTACAAAACTTCAACAAAAATCTTTGACTAGCAGCACCAAACAACCACCAGGTTTGAATTCGAATTTGAATTTTGCCCCTGGAATTCCCTAATCTGCCTTGCGTCTTCCCTATCATTTGAGCCCTAATTTCAAGCTATAAATAGCCTTCTTCCTTGACAAAAAGAGGCATTTAAAATTTTCAGTCGTTCCTTACATAGAAGACACTATAAAATTTTCACCCCTTTCAAATCAATTTCCAGAAAGCTCGGTTGATTTGGAGGATTTCTGAAATTAGAAATTTCGAGTCTCGAATGTAAGATGGGTCGCGTACGAAGGTATTAGTGGTGGTGTCAAAACTTTTGGAAGTTCATCGTCGTCACCAGTTTGTTGCAATCCAAACGGTGACTATTATTTGAGTCCTTCGGGACTTCACTCTTGTATTCCAGGGTCATGTGTTGGGGAGAAGAAGTGTTATACAGGTCGTGGAGGTTGAAATATATAAGGATATATGCTAGTATACATTTCCTATATACAACAGAGAAAAGGGCTAAAGGTCTAAGGTGGCAACAACAATAATGGGATAAAAGGCCCAAAAAAGGAGCAGGCAACAATATTTTTTATGGGCTAGGCAGGCCCAAAACTTAGGGAGTTAGGATAGATTTTTGAATTGGGCCTACCTGACCCAAGTATTTTAATCATTTTTATATTCATTACTTTATTTGGTTTGTATTATTTGTTAACTCTAGCACTAACTTTAACTCTTTGTTTTGTAGTTTTTATTGTTAATCTAATTAAATTCCCCTAAGTTAGCCATTTATGTTAAACTTGTGTTTCTCTTTTTTTTAAGAATAATTTTTAAAAATACTTTTGAGGGTCTATTTATGTTAAAATGGTCAAAGTTTTCTAACTTGTAAAATTCGGTCAACTTTAAAAAGAACTTTGAATGCCTTAGAAACTTTCTTAAATATTTTCTTCAAAGTTGATTTTCAAAGTTAGTCAAGTTTTTTCCTAATCATCGGTCAATCGCATTTAAGCAGCTATTCTTGAGTGATTGAGTTGTTCTCAAGAATAGAAATTGAATCCTTAACCTTAATCTCAAATTTGCGGTCTGAGGCCATTTTCGGACTGGTGGCATGAGTCGAGGTCATTGCCTATCATGATCATAAATACATGGTCTACGTGAGACCCCCATGGGTTTCGTCTGAGGCATACACATATGTCCAGTGGATGTGTATTATAGGACAGATATGCATCACCATCACTTGACATTGCATTGCATTATGAACATTTCATGGCATCCACTCTATCTCATTTCATATTTGGTTGATAATGTTGTATATTGTTTATGCGATTGTACACTTACTATATTATTGATTGTGAAAAAGTGTTAGATCTACTTATATATATGTTTATTGAGTTATTATGCCAAATGATGAGTACATTTATATTACTATGATTTGTATACTATATTATGTTGGGAATTTTCTGAGTGCAGATTTGTAGTTTAGCAGATTATGATTGGGGCTTAAGAAGTTACTTGTGTTCTTCATTGTTTTACTTTAGGTTAGTTCCATTTTGCTGAATTCCTGTTGTTTGGTGCTTACCCCTTGCTACATTTTTGTAGGTTGTGAACCCAGTCCTCTTTGGTAGCTTCTTTTTGTTGGATCAAGCTTCTGAATTACTCGTGACATAGTTGTCTATATCCTAGCAGGCCTTCAGAGATTCCACTTTCATTTTATATGTTGTGCTCTATTTGAGGATTAGATATCTAAGATATGTATTTCTTTTTAAAATTTTATATTTAGAGGCTTGTATATGTTACACCAATCTTGGGAAGGTTTTAGCTTTGGTTTAGTATGTTTATCTATCCTATTTAGACGATTTATCTTCTGTTTTTACTATTATTATTAAGTTATTGAGTTTTGGGCTGACTCGCCTTGATGGGTTAGGTAAGTGTCATCACACTCGAATTTTGGATTGTGACAGTAAGGAATGCTCTACAATCAATCAATCTTTCTTTAAGGATTTCATAGGTATAATCCCTATCATTCATCCTATGTTGGTAACATAATTATTGAGTTCAAGTTGAACTTACTCTCACTCAATTCGGTGCTCAATACTCCTCCCAAGACTCAATGCTCATTAAACAATCAATCTAATAAATGAGTCTCATAAGGATTCTTATCAATCCATCACAATCAAGCCTTTCGACCTATCAACCATCCAATCAGTTTTCCATCACATCTTTCAAGAGTGGTTTAGACAATAACTAAGAGGACTATAAATTTAAACCAATCATTTTAATTCAATTATGAAGACTCTCAGGACCATTAAGTTATATTAACATCATCATCATACTCAATCACAATCACAATCATATTATCAACACTCTAGACTCAATTCGTAGGTTCATTCATGTAATCTTTTATTAAATAATATCTAGGGTTTATGAAATAACTTATGTAAAAATATTTATTCAGTAAATCAAGTTCATGATGATCATCAAACAATAAAAATATATAGAATGTATATATAGTTGCAAGAAAACCTTAAAGAAACATACATAGAGACTCAATACTTTCACAATCTTTCTATTACCATCAACGGGGGCACATGGAAGAACAATTTCATGCTTAGTTTAGCCTTACATACCTGGGATGAAGGATGACAATCAATTCACAAGAGTTTTTGCTCCAGTCACTTGAATCCCTAGCTCTATTCTCCTCTTCTTAACCATAATTTCTTAGTTAGAACGTATAAAAGACTTAGGAATGGATTTAGGAACTCTTTTTAGGTAAAAAAATGACTTATATTAGTCATGGGTTATGTTTAGGAGGGGTAGTGAAAAGTCTGAAATGCCCCCCAAAAAATTGAAAATTTTGAACTACGATGAACTTGGTCTGCGTCATGGACCTGGTCCCTCCTAGCTCATTTTTTTATGAAAATTTTTTGATCAAATTTCTAACCCCGTAGAAAATAATTGAACAAAAAATAAGTACAAATCTGCTACAGGTCCGCGACGCGGAGGTGTCGTACACCTTTCTGGAAATTGCATCTTTGTCCCAAAAAATTATCTTTTGCTTCGATCGGTCTAAAATTCAATTAAGACCACTCTACCCCTCAATTTTTTGTGATGATCATGATTTCGGCCTCGAATTTTCCAAAGAGTTTTGGGATGATGCGTTATGCGAGAAATCTTTCATCTAGGAGTACTTTGGTAATTTTATCGGGTGTAGCATGCATAAAAATCCTAAATTTCCATTGGAAACTCATTCATTTGATGTCATGACGTAATCAATGGAAAATCAAGGTTTGAGTTCAAAATAATTTACACAATAATTTACACTCGAAAAACTCTTCAAAAATATCCCCTCACGAGCTCCCTAAGTTTAACAATGGAAAATGAAGTCTAATTTACTAATAGGGCCTTAAATCGAGGCCTCATATGTTGCTTAAGCGACATAGGGGTCAATTAAGTGAGAACCCTGACTTAAGCGACATTCTCTAATTCAAAGGATGGGTCGCTTTTGCGGCTTTCACTTAAGTGAACATGGTTCGCGAAAGTGATGCTCACTTAAACGAAGCCTTGCACCAGACACCTGAACTCAAAATATCCAACATGCAAAACTTGGAATCGACCCTTAGCGTTCGTTCAGAACCCCGTGAACACAAATCGATTATGCAATCCTACTAAATTAGACATTCCAAATTCAATGGAATCCTCAAAAATTGAATTCAAGGTCTCCTCGACTCGAAATTTAATTAGTCACAACTAAACCAACTTAGGCCCCAAAAATTGTCACAAAACACATTCTAGAGCTAAAATCAATTCTCAAAACCAATAAAACCATGAAAAATCCAATTCGAGCACCAAACTCTAAATATTGACCAAAGTCAATTATAGTCAAACTTTAACTCAATTTCCAATTTTGAACCTCTAATTCATATAACAACTCCAAATTTGATTCTGACAACTCTGCTAGACCAACTTTCATATTTTAAAAATGATGAAATCGACATAATTCCATTCTAATACTTGAAGGTCCAAATGACCATGAAACTCAAAATATGACAACTTAAGCCTTTAAAAGGGACCAGAGGGAGTAGCCAAAAACTGGAGCCATAGGTGATAGCAATTTAATTTAAATATCTTCAATCTAGGTGTGAATATTACTCGATATTATAATTCACTCTTAACTCATTAAATATATATACATCTTTTAATTTATAACTTAGATATTCATGTAAGACGAAGTTGTCATCTAATTATTTTGAAAAATAGGAAACCATTTTTAAAAAGCTATTAAAAATTAACCCTATTTTAAAAAGAAAAGGTAAAGGTTATGATGATTTTATGAAGAAGGTATTGAGCACCTAAAAAAATCCGCAAACATGATTATCAAAGAATTTAAATATTTTTGTGGATAAAAAGAATATAAATTGTTTGAAAATTATGAGTTCGAAATAATTTATTTTAGCTTTTAATTAAATCTAACTAGTGAATAAACTTATATTTTCAGCTCATACCCTTTGGTTTCTTTCTCTTGCTTCCTCAATTGGACGGCTCATAACAAATGCAAGTAAACAAATTAAATAAGAGAATTCAAATTTTATCAGTGTTGTATTTAAACTCTATGTAAGGAAAAAATTGTTCTAGCTTTTGAGTACTTTAACTCGACAAATTACACACTCTCTCTTAAGGTAGCCAACACATTCTCGTTCAAATTGCAAAGGTAACAAAAGCTTGGACTTCAATGTACATTAACTTAGATCAGTAGATAGCCCCTCTTAAATGAAATTTATCCCGCAGTGAGCTCAAAGCAATAGGATGAAAGATAAATCATTGAAACTCAGGCCAACTAATACCGAGCAGTATGAGAGGATCAAAACTGCTTGTACTTCGTGTTTGGCGGAGCTTCTAGGAAGCTATAAGTGCTTAATTCCTTGAAAAAGATTATAGCTAAATTTTCAACGATTGCCATCAACATAACTAGCAGATAGAATGTAACTTCCTTATCATAGAATATACATACAACTTCTTGAGCAGATCAACCTCAAAAGATAGGAATAGGTGTTTGTCACAACGACTTTCACTTCTAAAAGTTTGATTATAATATGAAATTTCAATTTTTTAAAAGTTCTCTCTTTACTTTACTTTACTAGTTACTTTTAGTATTTATCTATCTTATTTAGCTTATGACACTTATGGTTGGCACTACCACCTACCCTTAGTTAATTAATTAGATTGGGTTACATGGTCGGCACCGCCACCTAATTTATTGCATTGCCTTTATACTTTCATTTTTATTATCATTCGCATTTAGTATTATCCTTTTTGCTTCCTATCCTTCCTACCCCTTTTTGTTGCCGCCTATATATATATATATATTCATTTAAAGAATGACATTTTTGACCCATTTTGGTAACAATAATGATATTTTTGGACTAAAATATCATTAACAGAGGTATTTTTGGACCAAAGTATAAATCAATGGTGTTTTTGACTCTTTCCTGTTAGTATTGTTTACATCAGGGCATATTTGATCAATTTCTGACTATATAAGGGCATAAATGGCCAAAAGTAGAAATGAAGGGCATTTTTGACCCTTTTCCCAAATATAATTAATAAATTATTAGGTTATTTGGACTAAAATAGGCTAAAATGTGAATTATGACTCAATCTATTTAACTTTTATTAATTTTTAATTATTTTATTTACTTTGTTATTATTTTTAAATCTTATAAAATTATTATTTTGAATGTTATAAACATATATAACATGTCAAACTGAAAAAAATTTGATGAAACTTCTATGAATCACTTTTGATTAAATATTAATTTAATCGTTGATTACCTGATAAAATATACTAGAAAAATGGATTGAGCTAATAAATTTCTTTTTTTCAATTTATCCCTATAGTTTTTTTTGAAGGGCGGATCCAAACTTTTCACTAAGGGGTTCGAAAAACAAAAATATAGTTTGAAATTTAAACTTAGAATCTCAAGGTGAATTTTTGAACTTCTTTAACCACTAAGTCAATCTCAAATCTTATATTTAGGCGGTTCAAAACTGATAGATATACATAATTTAAAAAAAAATCAATTTATATGTATAGTGTTTGCCAAATGAACTTAGATGAACCCCGTCGGTACCTTCTAAATCGGCCCCTTATAGAGACGATGAAGATCTTTGAGCAAACATCTTGAATAGTTAAAGAAGATTATTGAAGTTAGGACTATTTTGCAATAGCTTAATATAAAATCAAAGAGGTGAATTTGTGAAGCCTTATGTCACAATTCCCCACTTCACCATTAAGAAGAGGGTAATCTTAGATGAAGTGAAATGAAAGTGTTTAAAATGACAAATAATTTAATGAAAAAAGATTATATTTTAGGACATAAATAAGAATAAAATAATTAAAAACCTTTGTTATTAATATTTTCTTAAGAGACATATAAAAGAGAAGCATGACGGATAATTTGAGATGGAAAGAGTATGTTGATGGATTATCTTGTGATATAAATTAATTTGGGATTGTTATAAAAATAATATTGAATAGAAAGTATTAATCATGCAAATATTTATTTTTATTGACTATTTATTTTGTTGTATTAAATAACATGTATTGTATAATTTCAAGATAATATTGAATTGAGTGTATTAGGATATGAATAAATTCGCTATTGCTTGTGTCATGGTTTGTTATGGATAAAAATTATATATAGATCCAAATACATATTTGGGTAGTTGTGGATCGATTGACTAAGTCTGCCCATTTCATTTCTGTCAAGTGTTATGTACCAATATAATTGAAAAGGGTACTGATTCATGTATGTTGCCACTAATTTTGTAACCAATGGCTTCACGTTTAATAATTTTTATTTTATAATTCTTTTATAATTTGAATTTTTGGCATATTGAGATAGATGATTAACTATTAGGTGTATTGTATTATATGAATATCATTAAAGTGATGTTATTTAGAGGAATTGAGATTTAACCTAGGCTTGAAAATTTGAAAATTGTCTATGGAATTGGTTAGTTTTGGGGCTAGGCTAGACGTATAGTAATATGGATATTGTTAGTTTTGAAATCTTATTGTGATAATTTATTTGACTAGATCGTGGTGCTATGGATTCTATTTGAAAGGGCAAGGCTCAAGTGTTTGATTTATCGTGCTTCGACTAAGGCAAGTGAATTTCTTAACCTTTGTTAAGTATATAGAATCTCATGCTTTCTTGTGTGAGGTGTTGAGAATGATTTCGAATTATTGAGTTAATATTGATGTGGTATCAAGATTATATTGTTGTAAATTGTGCATTGTAGTAAAATTAGTCATCTTTTCATCATGGTGTAAATATGCTTATTTGCATTGATGATTGTGACAAGTGTTATGTGAACTGAGAAAGAATAAGAATTCAAAAGGATGTACCAATTTGAGGAACGTGTCGCATGCCGTGATGGATACTATAATACGAGGGTCGTGTCGCACGCCGCGATAGATACTATGATTCGAGGGTGTGTCGCACGCCATGATGGATACTATGATTCAAGGGTCGTGTCACACGCTGCGATGGATGCATGGACTAAAAGTACCCCATGGGTCCCGGACTAAGAGACAACGGGTGTGTATCACTAGGCTAAACATGCATCATTATACCTGACATTATTTTATTGCATTGTATTACACATCTTCCTCATTTATAAACTTGTGAGTGCCTTTTTGTGAAACTTATGAGGGACATACTTGATCCCTGGTGTTATTGATATATAATTTTTTGTGTGATATTATTGAGCTATACGTTATGCAAATTGTGAACTGTTAGGTTTGGTTGGAGTGTTAATAGTACATGTATTCTATATTACTTGATTTTGTGTTTAGTAGTTCACTTGTTGGGTACTGTGTGTTTGGTACTCACCCCTTGCTACTACATTTTTGTAGGTTACGAGCCCAGATCTTTATGATACCCTTTATATTTCTTGTCAGAGGCTTCTTGTGGAGATTGTGTGAGGTAACTGCTTGTTATCCCAATGAACTGTCACTTCTATTTATGATTTTGTTCTACTTTAGAGATAATATCATTTGAGACTTGTGTTTTTTTAAATCTATTGTTTACATTAAGAGGCTTGTGCACGTGACAACCAGGTTTTAGGAATTTTAATTAAGTTGACTTATTATCCGTAGTTAAACTTTTATTCCTATTATTTCTTCTACATTTTATCATTGTAATTGGGTTTTTGGCTACTTGTCTTGGTAGGAATAAGACGAGTGCCATCACACCCATTTTTGGGTCATGACAGTTGGTATCAAAGCCTCAGGTTCATAGGTCTCACGTGCATACAAGCCAAGTCTAAGTAGAGTCTCAAGGATTGGTATGGAGACGTCTCAACCCGAGTCTAAGTAAAGTCTCAAGCTGATTCTATGATGAGTATCCAATATATCAAGATCACATTTTATAACTTAAGCTCATGGAAAGATTTGATTGTGAGAATGAAATCTTAACAAATTTGTGATGGTTTGTGCATTAGGAGTGTGGGATGGTAGATTTAGGTTTGTTTTTTATTATGTTTGGTGTTGATTTAGAATTTTATCGGGGTTACGTGAGAAAAGATTCATCCTAATAGTTGATTTATGGTTTAGTGGATTTTTATTCAGATTGGGTCCATGGGTTAGTCTGTGGCTTGAAAATCACTCCTGAATTATAGTTTTGCCAAAGTACGATTCGAAAGTTTAGTTCTTAATGGTTGATTTCGATGGAATGATCTTAAAGAGGAACTTATCTTCCTTCTCCTTATTTATGTTCGAGGAAGAACAAGATTTTTAGTGGTAGACAATGTAATGACCTGTTAGGTCATTTTGAGGATAAGTCCATACTTTTTCATAAAAGACCCTTTTCATAAATTTAAATTGAAAATTTTAGACTGTTCAGTAATTATGATTATTTAGTTAAGGGATAATTTTAGATAATTATTTTAGTTGGTGGATTAAAATAATAATTTAGTGAAATCCTCTACTGATTATTTCATATTTATTAAAAATAGGTTAATAGAATTTATCACTTTTAATACTAATTTCATATTTTTGTAAAGAAGAAATTAAAATAACAAAATAGAAAGAAAAAGAAAGAAAGTAAATAAGAAAAAAGAAAAGAAAAGAAAAGAATTATATATATATATATGGAAAAGGGCTGCATTCAGCAGCCCTATTAATAACAAAATGAATAGAAAAAAAAAAGACCAACGACGACAACAGTAAAGAAAAAAAGA
This sequence comes from Solanum aculeatissimum, assembly GCA_038996855.1. Classification (NCBI taxonomy): domain Eukaryota; kingdom Viridiplantae; phylum Streptophyta; class Magnoliopsida; order Solanales; family Solanaceae; genus Solanum; species Solanum aculeatissimum. Next base: position 720 of record JBCEWC010012526.1, on the reverse strand, counting down.
TGCGGGGAAGAAAAGGAAGGAAAAAAATGAGAGAAAATTATGATTTTTATCTCCAAGTGTCAAAGTAATTATTCTTGTTTTTTCTATTAAGTTTTCACAAGATTACGCATAGATTTTTAGGGTAGAAATATGTACAAATTATGAAAATATAGTCGTAGGATTTTTAGAATAAAATCTTGATTTAGGGGTCGAATAACAATCCATTTTAGCTGAAACTTGATATATGAGTTTAGTTTATTATAGGTAAACATAATTTGAAAGAAATTTTTAGATTCGATATCTAGGGCTCGAGGTAACTTTTTTACCCGATTTTTGAGCTGAAAATAAATATAGTAATATGGGTGTTATTAGATTTGTATTCTTATGTAGATTATGTATTTGAACAGATTTTGATCATCTGAAAGCGTTACGAAATGCTTAAATTTTGAAATAATTGTTTGATTAATTGAGGCAAGTGAATTTCTTGACTCTTGTTAAGTATATAGATACGTGTATTTTCCTATCATTTGTGATTAAAGTAATGGGATTTAGTGATAGATTGACTTGTGCTTGTTGAATAATCCTGATGATGAAAAAAGATAATAAAAGGCAATTTATTTATATATTCACTACAACATTTTAGGCCTACGACCACACTAAATCCGGACAACACTTGCAAAATGTTGCCTAAAATATTTTTGGCTACACTTTTAAAATGTAGCTTAAGTTTTTAGTTTTTGG
>JBCEWC010012525.1:0-15784 GCA_038996855.1 Solanum aculeatissimum | reverse complement strand
ATGTGGTATTAACTAATACATGGATTAGTTAATACATGGGTCCAATTTCTACCAAACATTGTATTAATTAATACATTTCCTAATCTCTGGATTATTTCCCCTAATCCCTCCTACCAAACAACTCCTAATTGTTTAACTAATTCAGCATCAATCAACAGGATACTATTATCCAACTTGCATTGGACGTTGCTAAAGGGTATGTATCATAAAAACAAATACTCATTCATAAACATATTAAACCATATCTCAAACTATAATATGTATGGCTTATTGAATATTTTTCTCTCTAATATAGTTGCAGATAGAGTTATCTTCATTCTGAAAAAATTGCTCATAGAGATGTGAAGACGGAGAACTTACTTCTTACCAAATCTGGAAGAGTGAAGATTGATTTTGGAATTTCTAGTAAATAATAAGTCTAATAATTTGGTGACTTAAAAATATAACGTTTTGTAATAAGTGAAATGTAATCTAGTGGTGAAAGTTAATTTGTTATATGTTGCCTGCTAATCTGATTATTCTTTTGATGATACATGTATTAGTAAACTTGTTTTGTGAACAAAGACTCATTAATTTTTTGTGTATTTGATTAGGTTTTGAACGATTCGTCCTATGACCACAAGTGTGACGTCTATAGCTTTGTGATTTGCTTGTGGGAAATATACACTTGTTTAGATCCATACCCTGAACACATTTCTCATAGTAAAATTTATAAGGATCGAAGGTTGTCAGATATAATGAAGAAATGTTGGGACGTAAAGGCAGAAAATAGGCCAGAAATGAAGGAAGTGGTGCACATGTTACAAGCCATTCAGACAAGTAGAAAAGAAAGACAAAAACAAAAGAACATGTTTTGCTTTACCTAGAAATCACAGGAGGAGTTTATAGAGCTAGCGGAAGTGACGACCATAAAGCTGGAACTAAGAGCCTTACACTTTGTTTGTATGCGATGCTTCTTATTTATTGTACTATATTGTGTTAATGAATATATTTTTGGATAGATATTGTATCGTACATAATGTCATATATGCATAATTTTAATGATAAACGAATAAGAAATTGTTGGATACGAGGTAGACCTGCTATGAAAAGGTAGAGTAAATAATAGAATAGAATTATTAAATAATACTGAGTAAAGAAAAATGAGGAAAAAAATATTAAGAGTAACAATACAATCACACCAAATTGGTCATTACACAAAATATGTTTTTTCACCATTACGTGCCTAATGACACAATAAAATTTAAATAATAAAAAAAACTCCATCATATTTAGACTAATTATACAATACAATGGGTAACAAACCATCCAAACAAGGTGTAAAGCAGTGGCAAAGATGAACCAAAATTTAGTTTGATCAAAAAAGAAATAAATTTGACTAATTAAAGGAAGAATCAGAAGGACTGAACAGACATAAGATGAAGGAGATACATATAGTACTGTCATAACTACGCTAATAGGGATCGGTTGGACAGAATACAACTTATGATAGATTAATAATGATGGCCTTTTCTTTTCATGATTTTAATATTTATTTATGGGATTGCATAGAGTATTGTTACTGAGATGAGAATACTTGTTGATTAATTTTTCCCTAATATTGAGTTGGCTTTGTAGTAGAAAGAGAATCTGATTTATTGACTATATTAGGGCAGGATTTGAAAAGATTAAGGAATTAGGCACCGACTTAGTCCAAGTTACTTTATCCCTGCCCCAGTGTCCAAATTTGATAGAGATTATATTTGAATTTAATGTCAGCATTCACTATGTTTGAACATCTCAATTTCTTAAAAATGACAAACTCAAAGGCCACACAAATTTATTCAATTTGCATAGGCCAAATAACTAATGAAAATCATCGACACTTTCCAAAGATAAACGAACTAAATATTAAATTAACATGGCAACTTTATCCAACAAAAATCAACAAAGGAAATTATCAACTCCTTTTCGCTTAAATAACCTAAAAACATGGTCTTTAATTTTAAAAAAAAAAAGTGCGATAACTATAGTGCGTCGTACAACAACTGATTAACTGCTCCATCATTTTCCTTTGGATTCAATCACCCTCTTGGCAAATGATGGCAAACAGAAAGATGCTTGATGCATCTGCAGAGAAGAGGGGGAAAATATGACAAAAGTGAGTAAACCAATCAACAGTTGCTGTGCTATAGATATGAGTAACAAAGATCAATCCAAGGAACAGAACGAGAACATACCTCAGAGTTATAGAACTTCAAAGGTCCAAAGGTCTTGGCATGGCTTTCATCGTCGATGGGGTTAATAGGTTTCTTGAAATCAACTGCAGGTCCCTCAGTAGAGCAGAGCATGAAACCAATCATGCCACTGGAAGTGATATAGACGATATTAGGATCAATACCATTATGTCAACAGCAAAATAATATTATGAGAGAAGCAACAATGTATGGATAACAAAAAAGTCATACATATGCATATTTGTTATCAAGAATACACAAGAAAAGCACTTCAAATGGTTGATTACTTGTCTAATGGATCTTCAGTCCTAATACCCTTATCTTTGAGTGATTAGTACAACAATATACTAGTGTAATCCTACAAGTGGAGCCTGGGGAAGGTGAGGTGGACATAGACCTTACCTCCAGTGTGCTCAAAAAGGCACACTCTTAAGCAGGCTCAAAACATGTCAAGCGCGTCGCTTTGCTTAAGGTGTGCTTTAGTGTCATCATCAAGGTTCTAAAACATACTTTTCCTTGCCAATGAACCTCTTCTAAAGAGGCAACACTAACAATTGGTATTTCACTTTATCATAATTATTTTTCAATTCCTTTGTTGATATATTTGTCATTCATGCTAATAAATAATTAGTCTTGGACTAACCATATAAATTTGCATTTTCCCTTTGCGCTTTTTTTACATTAAAACACATGCTTTATTTATGCTTTTCACTTAAAGCCCCAACAAGTTTTTTACACTTTTTGCTTTTGATAACACTGCTCACCTCTACCTTGCAAAGGTAGAGAGACTGTTTCTAATAGACTCTTGGCTGAAGTAAAGAATTTCAAAGAAGGGTTTGAAAAGGAGATATTTTTGAGTAATTAGTAGTATTTACCAATTTTTATCCTATCAACGGAACCTTATTGGATCAAATGACAAGAACAGAAGTCTACCTTGGATAAGTAGGAACAGTAGTCCATGCATAGTTGACTGAGCCTTTGAAAATCTGGCGGCAATTAGCAACAATTTCTTCAATTATGTGCATGTGAAGCCATATGCTCTCAGCCTGTGTAGATACAACCCCTCCAGGACGAAGAGCCTTTGCTATAGATTCAAAGAACGGCTTTTCGAACAACTCTTGTGCTGGACCTGAAGTTGAAAGAGTGAGATTGTTTGGGAGCTGAAATTTCATGAAAAGGTAGTGTTCAAGCAATGACATGATAGATTACCTATAGGGTCAGATGAGTCCACTATGACAGCATCGTAAGTTCCTGCAGGAACATTTTTCAGAAATGCAACTCCTGCAGAAACAGGAGGAACAAGGAAAAGCCAAGAACTTATGTCAGCAAGTGAACAATAATGAGAACCAACATAAAGGTTGAGAAGATAACAAAAATTATTGATCGTACCATCACCGATGTGGAGATTCACACGTGGATCCTCATATCCTACAGCTACATCTGGGAAAAATTGTTTAGCAACCTGTCAGAAGAAAAGGATGACTTAGTTTCAACATTGCATTATGTTTGGCATCATGTTCAGGGAGATTAAAACTGGTAAGTTACAACTGAGATGTCCCAAACATAAAGTACATAAATTAGCACATCTAAACCTGTTAATAACAAGTACTACACAGAAAGGGATCGAATCTACTAGCACTTCCTGACTGAAATTGAATATGCCTTAAGACACTGCTTATACATGTACTTTGAACAATCAACCATGTTCCCCTCTACCCATGTCCCATAGTGGAGATGAAAAATGTCAGTGGTGACCAAAATTGCAAATAAGGTACCATTTTTATGAATTAGAATTGACAAGTCTGCTTACATCAACTACCATCTTGTCAATCTCGCATATGTCGATCTGCTCGACAGAAGAATGACGGGATACCTCACGCAAGACACCACCATCTCCTCCTCCAATAACCAGTACCTGAGGGAAGAACAATCAGCTTATAGTCGGCATACAAGCAAAAGAGACAAACAGTATCAATAGCTTTAGGCCATTACACAGCCAGTAATTATCACTAGCTGCATACATAATTCACAATGGTACAATTGACATAATCTGTAATGTGAAATACAGTAATGAAGATACACTAGCATGTCATTAGGACATCCTCCAAAATGCAATTACTAAAGGCAAATAAACAAAGAAATGGAGCTACTTTTAACAAATTATACAAACTAAAGAACAAATACAACAACATAACTAGTTTAGTGTACGTGTTTTGCACATATGAGCCACGTTAATTTAAAATTATATATAAATAGTATTTGTCATTAAATAAATACAATATTCATGTAAACAAAATTAAATAAATATTATTATTTTGATGCAATAGTTTAGTCTAAGAAAATCAATTCAATTGCTTATAATATATAGATATGTTACTAGTTTTTGAATACATAAAGTAATAATTTAGAGTTGAATAATTAGAATTTTGAATCGATGAGCTTGATAAAAAATGTGTCATAAGACCTCAAGCTATAACACTGAATGCTGCCAAAAAGCAAATGAGATCTCAAGATCTTATACTTTCGAGTCATGATGGAGTGTACAGACCTTTTTGGGGTTGGGAATTGAACAAAGAGGAAGATGAGTGATCATCTCTTGGTAAGCACATTCATCCCTCTCGGTAAGTTGGATCACACCATCCAAAACAAGCACCTTTCCATAAGTTGATGACTGCACCAACAAACAAAATCACACAAAAATTAGCAAGCAGCACATAAGGATCCACTCATTGTGTCTTAAAATAAGAGAAGAAACTAAAACCTTAGTAATTCAACCAAGTACCTGAAAAACCAAAACATTTTGGTAATCAGACTTCCCCTGAAACAATATCTGCTCAACCTTCAACGAGTGTGCTTCCCCTGCATAATTCCTTTCATGTCAGTAACCTCTTCTCTTGTTGTTCACAAATAATACTAGATTTCTAGAAAATAAAACTAGACCTCAATCCTGAACTAAATAAATGTACAGCCAAATCTCACTTGTGAATTTCACAGTACCCCACCCACTCACACAATATACCCCTACAAAAACAGAAGCATTTACAAAATCAAAAACACACCACACAGAACAAAGCTGAAACCAATTGCAAACCATCAAAACGTTGATACCCACAAGCATTCACGTACTCAACCCCCCACCAAGAATCCCCCAAAAGACACAAACTTGGATACACAAATAAGTAAATACACATAACTTGTTACCCATAAACATCATTAGAGTAATAAACCCAAAAACCCCACCAAAAAAACAGAAAACAAGAGCAACGCAATTCCCGAAAAGCAGAATCTTGGATACCCAAATAAGTAAACACAAAAACCATGTTACCCACAACCATCATTAGAGTAATAAAACCCCAAACCCCCACCAAAACCAGAAATCAATAACCCAATTCCCCAAAACCAGAATCTTGGACACCCAGATGCGTAAAATAGAAGAAAACATAAAACATAATAACAATACAAAAGAAAAGAACAAACCAGGCCAAAGGGGGCTAATCTCAGAGAACCATCCAGGTAGAACAGAAGAGATATAAGGAGATGACTCCTGTTTGTCATTGGCGCTGCAACCGTTGTTGCTGTTGTTGGCTGCCTCCATCTCTGCTTCTTCTTCTTCCTCTCTTGGCCTCTTCACGGGCAATTCAGTTCCCTTCACAATAGCACACTCCTCTGCCATAACCAAAAGTCCTCTCTATTTATAGGCCAAAAAAAATCAGGTTTCTTGAATTTAACCCTTTAACACAGCTAGGATCCCTACAATAATTACCGCAAATCTGAGGACTCTTCAGTCTTCACACCCACCCCCACCCCTCTGTATATAGATAAATAAAATATCCGTGCACCTCCTAAAATAAGTCATATTTGTGGGACTCAGAATATTTTATCAAAAATTTATTATTAATGAGTAAAGATAAAAAAAATTAATTTAATTGTATGTTGATAATTTATGACTACATAAAGTAATAATTTGAAATTGAATAGTTATGGGTTAAATAATTAATTGATTAAAATTTAATTTAGAAAAAGACTCCTAAATACAAAGTTCAATGAACGTGTCTTGATTTTGTCAAGGGTAAAAAGTTCAAATAACATTTCTAAGAGTTTTCACAATTTTAATATAGTACTAGTTCAGTGTACGTGTTTTGCACGTATGTGTCATGCTAATTTAAAAATTATATATAAATAGTATTTGTCATTACATAAATACAATATTCATGTAAATAAAATTAAATAAAATATTATTATTTTGATACAATAATTTAGTCTATTGTGAAACAACAAAGATAAAATCAATTCAATTGCTTATAATATAGATATGTTAATAGTTTTTTAATACATAAAGTAATAATTTAAAGTTAACAAATGATTCCTAAATATAAAAGGAGTAGTTTAATGTTTCCAACATAATTTTACTGAGTTTTTTGCTTTTAAATATTTTATATTACATACTTTTATTAATAAAATATTTGATAGTTAAATTTTTAGTTAATTATTGATAGAATAGTCTTAAATCAAAAGTGAATCCTAAATATAAAGAAATTTTAATGCAGAAGTGAATATTAAAACTAAATATATAAGAGATTAAATAATAAATTAAGAAAAATTGTGAAAAGATATAGATAAATAGATAGATATAGAAAAAATTAAATTATTTTGAATTCAAGTAAGATAATATTATATTTAGGATGAACTAAAAAGGAAAAGATGTGTTGTTAAAATTATTTCGAATGTTTTATTAAAATGAAAAAGGAAAATCCATTACATTAAAAGAAAAAGTTAAGAAAATCTGCTACAGTAAAGAGTAATCCATTTTGGGCATGATTTCAAATGATGTGTCGTGAAATTTTGTTTCTACATATAATTTAATTTTTATTTATAAATATAAAAATATTTTATAATTTGTTGAAGATTATGAGAAAAAATAAATATGTATACAATTATATTATATGAGCAATTATGGGATGATAAAATATTATGAGACGTTAAATTTATAGATCATATTTTTATTTTTTATAAATAAATATTTATGATTAAATTTATCTCTTAATACGAAATAGATTATAAAATTTCACTTTTTAAAAGATTTATATGTAAGTACTTTTTTAAGCGCTTGATAACTTAAAAATTATTTGTATATTATTCTCCTTATTTTCATAAAATAGAAACATAACTTCACATACATTATTTTTTCTAAGCTTCAATTATAAAACTTCATCGGATATATATATATATAACTTTTAAAATCTAGAGTATATTGATTGAAGTTGAAAAAATTATTCAAAAGTTGCACTGTACTATTACTTAATGTGAAGTACTCATGTTTTAATTTAATTTGACATAAATTTTAATTAAAAAATTAAATATTATTATACTTTTAAACTAAATATATATGAAAAATATTTTTAATTTTGTATATTTTCAATAGTTTATTTGAAAAAATTAAAATTAAAAAAAAACTGAAAATTTAAAAATATATTTTGTTTAAAATGGAGTAAAAAAAAAGTAAATAAAGTATAAAAAACAAAAATTAAAATGGAAATAGTTTAGTGATTATTGTAAAATGATGGGGGGCGCTCTGCTCAATTAGGGTTTTTGCAAGGTATCAGCTTTTTAGTCAAAGTGATTGGGCCCCAACAACCCCTTTTAAAAAATAAAATAAAGACCAAATTTAAAAAAATAATAATAAATAAAATAAATAGGGGAATCTTGTTTCAAAAATTTTGTACTCTATCTCTTACTATAAAAATAAAAATAATAATAAAAAGATTGTATCTGCTTTCTACCTACCACTTCACATTTTTTACAATTCCAAACTTTACTACTTTATTCGTGGAATGAATGAATTAGTTGATTTTATATTAACTGGTCTAAGTTAACTTATAATAAGTGTGTAATTTAAAAATAAAAAATCTTCAAATAGTGCATTTTATAATTGTGGAATCTAAAAAATCAACCTATCTTCAATTTTTTATTTTTTAGATTAATTTTTGACTTTTTTTTAGTGGTGTCTATCGGAGTTCAAATCCCCTAAATTATCACATTCACATATATATATTAGTTTCATGCTTAAATTATGTCTAATTTATGTTATTCTATGAACTATAATTTTTATGTGCTAAACCCTCCAAACTATCACATTTTTATCATCGCATTCTTGAATTATGTCTAGTTTAAATTAATCTCCCTCCCCTCTCTTCCCTCGGGCCTCAACCTCGAGTAATAATTTTAAGGTGCTAAATTTTTTTAGCTTGATAGATGGCATTGTGCATATAACTATCTTTTTAGAGACATATAAGAAGCGAAAAAATCAGTTAAAGAGATTAATTAAGTCATGAATTAAAGAAAATAAAGAAGAGAGACATAAAATAAACTTATAAAATATATAGATATATTCCTCAATCTTTCAGAATTATATGGGTATCTTTCTATAAATATTTGTCCCATAATATATAGGCACTAACTAAATTAATATAGAATTAATTTTTATTTTTATTTTACCTCATTATTAATTAGTATATTAATGATTTTTTTTCTAACTTAATTTAATGTCCATTGATATAAATAAAGGGTAAAATAATAAAATTCGCTAATAGATTAATAATTTCTTAATAATTATGTAAAATGAAAAGTGTCCATATAATATGGGACGAAGCCAGATTAACTATTTCCCATGTGTTTCAGGCATGTTATTTATTGTATTATGAGTTTACACGTGGCACATCCCACATGGGTAGTGTGAAAGTTATAAGAAGTAGTTAATTTGTTTTTTGTTTTATTTTTTGGGTACAAATTTATCTACATATATACACTAAATTGATGTAATTTCTTATAGTTAGATGATTTAATTAAGTAAAATAAATGTTAATTAGTTAAAATTAAGTAAAATAAATTTTAAATTTAAATATATGACATACATGTATTGAGTTGGTATATAAATTTTATTTTATTTTTTTGTGCTTGTGTTGTTTTTAGTTAGTGTCAGTCGCGTCTGATATTCTTTTCAAGACTCAACTACGCAAGTAGGCAACTGACCACAAAATTTAGAGTTTCAATTTGAATTTTTAATTGAAAATTAATATTTATTTATGAAATTTGCATAAATTTTAATTCAAAATAAATATTGTTAATAGAATTGTTTTTCTTATTTATTTCATATGAAGTGCTATTAATTTTGTAAAATTAGATTTTGAGCGTAACTCACACTCGGTAGTTCGCTTAAAGGTAGGAGAATTGGGCAAATCCTATAAAGAATCCGCTTATCTCATTAATCACCAATATAAGACTTTTGTCATTCTTTAACAAACTTATATACTCAATTAGTGTTTCACATAAATTCCATATGAAAAATAATATTTATTTTTTTCATAAAAAATTTATTACATAGATTAAAAATAAATTATGATTTAAAGGAAGTAAGAAAAAGATAAAAATAAATAATGAAAGGGTAAAATATGTATTTTAAATGTGAACAATCAACCTCGTATTTTTAGCCTAAAAATAATGTCATATAGGATTCATGTAATAAAGAGAAAAAAAAAAAAGGGAGAAATAAGGATAGTGTGAATTGAAATCTTGTCTCTTTCTTTTTATTATCAAAGAAAGAATGACAAGAATTGATTGAGATTAAGGGTGTGGTTGGGAGGAAGGAAAATGTTTTGATGGAAAATATTTTTTTAGATTTTTTTTTTTGAAAAATAAGTTGGTTTCTAACTTATTTTCTCATATTTGGTTGGTGAGTAAAAAATATTATCTATTGTTTGGTTAGTGAATGAAAATATTTTTTATTCTTGGATAGAGAATAGAAAATATTTTTTAGGAAAATAATTTCTGACGTGACAATCAACTCCATTAATCAAATCAGGACCCGACTCCGACACTTGATGCGAGATCCAACTCAACTTTCGACCCAAGATTCGACTTTGAAATTTAGACCCGACCCCTATTTTCGAATTGAAATTCGATCATACTCAACTCTTGACTTAACTTTCAAATAATTTAGTCTTCTTAAAAAAATAATTTTTAAATTTTTTTTGGAGGAGGGGTTGGGTGGTCGGGGGAGGGTAAAAAAATGAATTTTCAAAATTTAAAATATATTTCAAAAATAAATTTTTAATTTTTTTTGTGTGTGTGTTTGGTGGGGTGGGTTGAGGGGCGGGTAAGGGAATGAGTAAAAAATTAAAAATTTTAACATTTAAAATATTCTTAAAAAAAAAAATCTTTTTTTTTGCTGGGGGGGTGGAGGTTGCGAGAATGGGATAAAAAATAAAAATTTTAAAATTTAAATTATTTTTAAAAATATTTTTGGTGGGGCGAGGGGTAGGTGGGTCGGGGTAGGGATTAGACAAAAAAATGAAATTTTCTAAATATGAAATGTTTTTTCAAAAATAAATTTTATTTTTGGGGAGGGGTTGTGATAGGGGTGAGATGAGAATAAAATTTGTAATTTAAGATTGGAGGAGAGTTTTGAAAAATATTTTTCTTAACTTTTGGAAGGATATTATTTTTCTTAAATTTAAGGAAAATAAATTAATTTAAAAAATATTTTTCAAATATTTAAACCAATCAAATATAATTTTTTTTAAAAAATATCTTCCTTTCATATCAAACACACCCTAATATTTAAACATTTTTTAAATTGTTAAAATAGACTTTACGATTAAATTTATATCAACACTCCATAAGTAATTACTACTTACTACATTAAACAATGATTATTGGAGTACAAATGAGAAAAAAGAAGTCAATGATGCATCTTTTTCTTTTTCTTCTTTTTCTAATAATAAAGAAAAATAGCATTGCACGTTTGCACGTTTGAAGGAATTTCATGGGTTAGTCATTTGCTTTTGCACTTGTTATAAAAGGACTTTTTACTTTTTGCATGCCTTATCAATAAGAAAAGAAATGGTATTCAAAATAATAAAATTTAGGGAGAGGTGGAGCCAAGTGAGAGTTCGGACGAATTGAATAAATTTTTTGTAGACTCTGTATTTGCATTAAAAACAAATATTATAATATTTTTCTCTTTTTTAGAATTTTCAAACTCCTAATTCTGACTCCACTTTTGATATTTATTTAGGGGCAAACAAATTCTATAATTAAACAATAAAAGATGTTGATAATTCTTTTTAGTGACAAATTAATAACAAATTATCAAAAAAAGAAAATTCGTGTTTACCATTAGTGATTTAGCAATAAGTTTGTAACAAAACTCGTAGCTAACTCTTACTCCATTTGTTTAAAACAAAATTACTTACATTTAACATAATTTTAATTTAGGACTACAAGATTAAGAAGTCTTTATTTTTTTTAATTTCGTGTTAAGTTAAACTAGATCATTCATTTTAAAACGGAGAAAATATTGAATAATTAATGATAGATTAACCATGCTTGCACTAATTATTAATCCCTTTTAACTTTTGCTAATATCAATGCATTAGTCAATAATCAAAGAAGGTACTTTTTAGACCACCTTTAAGCTTTATCAAGTGTTTTTTGGATCCCCAAAATAGTAAAGAATATGTTTTACTTCATCATGGTAGTTGTTTTCTTTTTTTCTAATTAATAAGTGACCTAAACTCTATAGTAAATTGAAAATTGAGTACTAAATAATGATATTACTTTTTAAAAAAAAAGAATATTCTATAAACAACTTGAGAGGAAAAACAAAAGAATTAACTGTCACAATTATGATTTTTATGTAAAGTTATGAGTGGGATGAGGATTAGAATTTTTTCATTTGTTGTATGTGGTGGCTGTCATTTTCTAGTTCAAACTTTAATAATTTTCGAATCAAATATTTAATAAAAAGGGATTGTGTTTATAAAAGTTTCGATGCTATATGCATGCAGCATGCTAAAAGTTGAATACCAAGAAAAATATCGAATCAAATTACTTTTAATCTTTAAATTTTTCTTTGGACTTGTACGAGTAATGGACATGTTGATATATAACATTTATTGAGCAATTAAATAATTTGATATTCATATCAATTTCAAACTCAAATACCATAATTGTAAAACTTTACTCTCGAATATCATACATACTATATGAGTGTGTCTATAAGACTAAATTGAGACCATATATAAACATTCAGTGAAGGATCCAAGATTTTAACTCAAGGGGTTCAAAATATAAACGTATAAATGTGTGACTAAACCAACAAAATATAATGTCCAAAGGAATAATTAAGAGAAGCTAAAAAATAATATAATGCTTTGAGTGAAATTCGAACCTTGAGCATGAGGGTTCATTTAAAAAAAATCTACCATTATGCTAAATTTAGCTTATTGTTTAGGAGGTTCAAGTTTAATATATATACAAAAATATAGAAAATTTACCTTATATATATACAATGTAATTTTTTGCCGAGGGGATTCGGATGAACCCCCTCCTCCTACCCTAGGTCCGCCCCTGTAAACATTGACATTAACGATATGTTTAAATTTGAGTCTTACATACAAAATCGTCTAATTTGATAATTGATACAAATTTATCACTTTTTAAAGTAAAATTTTCTATCACGAATCTAAATTAATCGAGGCAGCAAAAAAAATTATAATTGAATTTTCTCTTCCAACTTTTATCTAGTTGTATTTCAACTAAAAGAACACAATAAAAAAAAGTACTCCCTATATTTTCATTTACTTGTCCGATTTTGATTTGACAATAAAAAAATAGAACTATTTTTGAATTTTATGGTCTTAAACTAAAAGTATATAGAATATTAGAATATCAAGATATTATTTAATCTTCTCATCTTAAGTATGTCATTTTAGAAAGTTAGAATTAAAGTGTTACTTAAAAAAAAGAAAAAACAAGACTTTTTTTTTCTAAAAAAAGTCAAATAAGTCATTGACAGTAATGGAACCAAGATTTTAATTAAGGGGTTAAAAATTTAAAAAAATAAACACACGAACTAGTTGAAGGGAATTCGATATCTATTATATATACATTAAAAAATTATTTTAATTATGTATGAATAGTATAATTTTTCATCAAAAAGGATTCAGATGATCCCATAAAAGTATGATGACTCCGCCCCTAATCATCAAACTATTAAAAACAACTCATTCATGTCATTCGTTAAAAAAGATACCCTATCACTTATACCATTATCATTATTAAAAATGCTCGTTTACATTATTATATATTAACGAAAAATATAACTGATATTTAAAGATCATGTGCTCCACGATGTAGCTTAAACATCAATGAAATGAACTTTTCATGTACTGCATATTTAGATTTTTTTGGCTACAAGACAATTTCAAGGAGTTGGTGAGCTTTCCATTTTATTGAGTGCCACACAAAATATTTTTATAAAAGAAATATATAAATTCTCCAATATTTTGGCGGAATAGAAAAATATTATAATTTTGCGGAATGCTCATAAAATAGAAATAGTACGTTGTAAATAACATAAAAAGAACTATACAAGTGTAACACAAATAAAAGAGTTAGTTTTTGTTGAATTCAAAGTCATTGTGAAGTGTGAATTGAAAATTAAATGGCAAAAGGCAGTAACTAGTAAAGTAGTGATATTAATAGTTAATATTTCATACTCCTTTCCTTCACTTTTACTTGTCATTATTTCACTTATCGAGGTCAAACTATATGAACTTTGACCAACATTTTAAGATGTATTTTTTCATCATATTAATATAAAAAGGATTGTAAATTATAATATTTTTCGTATAGTTTTCAATCATCTAAATTTTAGATTTCAAATATTAAATTTAGCCTTGAAGTTTAGTCAAGTTGACCTCGAAAAGTAAAAGTGAAGAGAGAGAGTATAAGGATAAAATAGTAAATTACAACAGTCTTAATAGGTATCAGTTTACCCAATAAAATCGAATAGATAATTTTTATTTTATTTTATAAAATCAATATGAACCAATAACATTTTTTTTCAGTTCGATTTCTCCCAAAACTATAGAGGGACAAATGACATAAAACTTGGTTTAAGATCCATAACAAAAATGTTTACCAACGGCCCAATTACAATTGATGCCTCAGTCCACACTAATTTCAACAAGAGGAGATGTGAACTGTCCAAGAGATCCCATTACAATTAAAATAGACCCGGCAATTTCATGATGAGAAACAGATATAATTATTTTAAGTTTGAATGAATTACCATTTTGCTTGTTTACCAACTCAACCTATATTTTGGTAACAAATGTAAATTTACACCTAACTCCATAATAATCAACATATCTCTAATTACATGAAAAACTGTATCTTTTCTACTCTTGCTAACTGTATCTAATCTACCTCTAAAACTTTGCTTAATCTGTATAATTATTGTGTCATAATTAGCACTTGGTGAGTAATTCCTGTTTGTTGTCATGTTCAATTTTTTCCAATACCAACTACAATTTTGTGGAGGTATGTACTCCCAGATATTATGATTTCTTTCATATACACCCCATGCACCTATCTACAACACATCCTTCTTTAATATTAGCTGCCATAACAGTTGATGACACTACATTTTATTCTATTTCCTAGATATATATCTGATAGGAAAAGAGTCCTGCAAAAATTCTATTCTTGACATCACTTGGCTTTTAGTGTTGCCATCAACCCTTGCCATGAATATGTTTGACTCATCCACATTTGAAACCAAGCAGTCACATTGCACAAGTGTTGCAAGGCCTTCATTACTCTGCTTACTGATGGAACATTATCATCAAATACTATAGGTGTGTCAACTTCATGATTTAGTCTCCTTAAACTCGTACATATTATTTTTGTGATGCATTACAGTAAGAAATGGGTTTGAATTGATAGACATGTTGTGATACAAAAACTTTAGCTATCAAGGCAATATTAGTGGCATTAATTTATTTCAACAACTTACCATTCTAAAAAACTCTAGAATAGCATCTGTGGTTTTTTTTTTCCACAATCTCCCAAGCTAACCTAAAAAATCACTGTCATAACCATCAAGGCTTGGGATTTTATTGTTAGTCTATCTTGAACATTGATTCCTTTACATCCTTCCATGTGAATTCCTGCTGCAAAGCTAGTTGTTGCTCTATAAAAAGGATTGAACCATTACTAAAGAAATTTGCAAATTTTTTACCAAAATAAGCCATTATTTAAACTAATTTACCAAAATAATACGTTTTTTTAAAATTTTACAAAACTAGTATAAACGTATTTCTCAGTAACGTTTTATGTTTTTTTTATTAAAAAATTTAACTAACGGCGTTAAATGAATATCTGTTACTGTGAGTAACGTTTTAAGAGTAAAACATGTTTCACAGTAACGTTTTAAGCTTTAAATGTACTGACCCCACTAAAACAAATGCAACAAACAAAAATTACGAAAATGCCCCCCTTACACTTTACCTTCTTCTGCAAATTAAAGTTACCCCTTTGAGAACTAAAATCCTAGTAACCCTAATATGACTGATAATGGATCGAGGGAGTAGCGGTGAAGGCCTATGATCGGAAACGCAGGGACTAGCGGTAAAGGTCGGCGTTGCGGTATAGAAGGTTTGTTATAATCTTCTCTTTTGTTCTGTTAGTTACATCCATCATTTTTTGCAACAATGTTGATTCCC
>JBCEWC010012524.1:0-15785 GCA_038996855.1 Solanum aculeatissimum | reverse complement strand
ATGGCATGAGTAGCTCATTCACATAACTTGACCCCTACAAGTGAGCATATACCTTACACTAGAGGGTAAAAACATTCTTAAACTTGACCCCTTCTAGTGGCATAGCTTTACACAAGAGGGTGGAACATTCGTGAACTTGACCCTTTCTTGTGAACATTGATGAGTACATGAGGGTATAACACTTATCATACTTGACCCCTTCATGTAGACAAATTCATTCTCAAGAGGGTAGGATATAGCATAAGGACTCAACATTTTTCTTGTAAATCATAGGAACTTTTCATGAGTTCAAAACATGCTTAGGAGTTCACATAATTATCATCTCATGCTTGTCTTGTAAATCATACAACAACCTTCATCATGTAAATTTAGTCAAACATGCTGGGTGAATGCATGCATACCCAAAATCATGCAATTTAATAGTATATTCATGAAGAATGTAAATCCATTTCACTTGAAGAATCATATCAATTAACCCACCAATGTAGTAGAAAGGAATCCAAATTTAATATCATAAAATTCGTCTTAAAACTCATCATCTTCATGGTTCATAACATGCATGGGTTCAAGTATCATAAATCAAGTCATGGAACAAGTCTTCAATAAATATTCATGCATAATTAGTCAATACTTGAAGAACCCAAACTTAACTTGTATACATAATGCATAATAATAGAGTTTACCCATAACTATCATAGCTAAAAGAAAATCATGAGACTTAGATAATGAGAAGAGGGTTGGTTCCATGGGTGAAAGAATCCCCATGAATGAAGCTCACATACCTTGCTTGATAGGAGGTGGAAAACCTTGGAGGAAATAGTGAAAATCTGAAACCCTAGCTTGGCCTTCTTACTTGCAACCTTGGAGGAGGCTTGAGAGTGTTTGGGACTTAGAAGAGTTTTGGGAGAGGAGGAATGAGAGAATTAGGGTTGGAAAGGCTGATAAGGGGATCTTAGAGGGGTAATGCGACGTAGTTTAATTGCCAAAAGGGTAGGAAAGGTCGATTTTGCCCCTTTAAAAACCAAGTCGGACCGGTCCACGAAACCCCGATTATGGGTCGTGGACCATTCCACGAGTCGTGGAGCCTCTCGTGGATCAGGGGTCCTCCAAACATAGGCCACTGGAACTTCCTACGAAACCCCGTCACGACTCGTGAAACTTTACACGGGTCGTGGAGTCTCCTCGTAAACTACTCCTTGCCTTAGACAAATTTTGGCCCTTAAGGTCCTTTTCACTAAGTGAGTTCACGAGTCGTAGATCACCCTACGGCTTGTGCTTCAAGTCTCGTAAATCCTTCCAGTGTTCCCTTAAAAAGTCATTTCTCACTGCCTATTTCTACGAGACCATCCACGAGTCGTGGGTCACTTCACGGGCCGTAGGCCATCTCGTGAAACCGATTCTCAAGGTATTTTCTTCTGCTGTCAGCATTCCCAAAGTCTTCAACCATGAGGGGTGTTTCACTTTTACAGTAAATCTTGCTTAAGTCATCTTGGCTCCAGTCGCAGGTTATTCTTCTCTTTGCCTTGGAAGGTTATATTGGGTTCCAAGCTTCCATTTAAAGTGGAATGTTACTGCTAGGTTTTGGTTCTTGATGACTGTTTAACTCAAGAAAACCTGCAGAAAAAGGTTTTCATATGTGCAGCAGGTGCAGCTTTTGTCAAAAAGATGTTGAAAACAGTAATGATTTGTTTTGTTGCTGTGAAGTCACATGACAACTTTATAGTTATTTTCAACATTTTGGGATTAAGGTTTTTCCTAATAGCTATTTTTCAACATTGATTACAGGTCATGTGTTAACACCCCTTTAGTCTACACCAAGGTTTACACATGGAAGATTAAGGAAATTAGAAAGTAGATTATCCAGCTTATAAGTTGTTTATTTTTCCTATTTCTAAATAACAGTTGTTTGCCGTAGATTACTTCAGCTTTTAAGTTTTTTTATTTATCTTATTTCTATGCAGCAGTTGTTGCAGTAAGGAGGTTATTAGTCCACTTTCTCATTTCAGTTGTAGTAGGAAGTTATTTCCTTGTTTTCAGATGGGTTGTTAATCCACCAGTGTTGTATCTAGTGTTATTTAAATTCAGTGAAATGATAAGCAGAAAATTATTAAGTTTTTGAGTTCTTCAAACTCAAGAGATTGCAGGTTCTCACTTAATGAACCAGCACCATAGGTCGTAGCAAGAAAATATTTGATTTCATATTGCAGCGACCCATAACTAGATCCCTATCAAGGGACCATAACAACTTGGTATAAGAGACGGGAGTTATGGGAGATAAAATTCATCAATCAACTGGCAGAATTGGTGAACTTGTTTCAAGAACATACCAGTCAGAATCGATGTTGGAAGGGTAAAAGTGGAGTGGCAGGAGAGTCAGGATCAGAAGCAGGAGGAAGTTCCATCATTCCTCGGTATACAAAGTTGGATTTGCCACGAGTTAATGGTCAAGAGGACCCTTTGAGATGGCTGAACAAAATGTGAACGCTTCTTTCGACACCAACAAATCCAGAGGAAGAAAAAGTTGGAATTGCTTCTTTTCATTTGGAGGGCAATGCACAACTTGGGTTTCTTCAATTAGAGACACATATGTCTCAACCGTCTTGGGATGATTTCAAATGTCATTGTAACCTTCATTTTGGGCCATCAATCAGAAGTCAGAAGTTAGGAGAATTGGCTAAGTTGCGCCAAATCGGATCTGAGATAGAATACCAATAAAAGTTTGAGCAGTTGTTTCCGGGCCTGATATGATCACATAGTCGCAGAAAATTGAAATTTATATCAGCAGTCTTACTGATTATATAGCAATTGAGGTTGAGTTGCATAATCCTCATTTGGCTACAGCGATGAGTTTATCCCGACTTTCTGAATGCAAGAGACAACCTTTTCGTTTGCAACTGTTAGATGCCTGTAGATCCAAAACAACATATTTCTAACCCCCACAATGCACCGGATTCATACAAAAATTGACTAGATCTGAGGTGGATGAAAGGTGGCTTAAGGGTCTCTGTTTCAACTGTGATGAACTCTTTACTCGGGCCCATTAGTGCAAGAAATTATTTTGTATTGATTCCATAGACGAAGAGGAAGAATTTCTGGAACAAGAGCCAAATCCTAATACTGACCAACTTGCAATTTCTTTGCAAGTCATCATTGGTGTCACAGCTCCACAAAATATGCACTTACAAAGCAAATTGGCAGGAAATTCAGTGGTGTCATTAGTCGATTCTGGTAGTACTCATAGCTTTGTGAACTCTAAAATTGTGTCACAATTCAATCTTCAAGTTGAGAGGCAAGAAGGGCTACGAGTAGTTGTGGCAAATGGAGAACGGGTCTGAATTCCTGGACAATGCAAAGGGCGTTTAATGTGGTTTGGTAATTATGCTTTCCATATTGATTTATATGTTCTCAATCTAAGTGGATTTGATGTGGTTGTCGGTGTGAATTGGCTTAAGACCTTAAAACCCATACCATGGGACTTCACAGATGTGGATGTCATTCTTTATGAATGGAAAACAAGTGGAGTTACAAGGTGTTAAGTCTCCTGATCCAACTCAAAGAGCAAAACCCATGTTATGCTGGCCGGCAAAGATGATTAGGAAGAATTGAAGATCATCTCGAAAGATTTTGCTTGCATCTTTTACGAACCAGTAAGGCTCCCTCCTAGATGTGATTGTGACCACAAAATTATTCTAGAACCAAGGACAAAACCTGTGGTGGTTCGGCCATATAGATATCCACATAATAAAAAAGATGAAATTGAATGGCAATGTTCACAGATGTTGACGCGAGGAATAATTCGGCCAAGTCAGTCTCCATACTCTTCCCTGGTGCTTCTTGTTCCTAAATCTGATGGTTCACTGCGTATGTGCATTGATTATCATGAGTTGAATGCAAAAACAATCAAAGATAAATTTCCTATTCCAGTAATTGAGAATTGTTAGAGGAACTGTTTGGGGCTAAATATTTCTCTTAATTAGACTTATGCAAAGGTTATTATCAAGTTCAGATGAAAGAGGATGATGTGGAGAAAACTGCTTTTCTTACTCATCATGGGCATTTTGAGTTTTTTGTTATGCCCTTTGGCTGAATGCTCCATCAACCTTTCAATCATTAATGAATGAGGTATTTCAGCTTCACTTGAGAAAATTTATTTTGGTGTGTTTTGATGATATTCTTGTGTACAGTTGCACCTGGGTCGAGCATATGTATCATCTGCGACTTGTCTTCAAGTTACTCTCAGATCATCATCTTTTTCTGAAGCAATCAAAGTGTTCATTTTCCCAAACTAAAATTGCTTATTTGGGCCACCTCATCACCGTTGATGGAGATTCTTCTGATTCCAACAAAATTTCAGCCATGTCTGACTGGTTCAAACCTACAAACAACTCTTAAAGGCTTGTGAGGGTTCCACATATAGTAAGGGTGCGTCTTATCTAGCATGTTAAAGGGCCAAGCCATGTTCTCTCCACCATGGATGTATTTTCTCACGTCATTCTTGTCAAAGTATCTTGTGCCACCGTCTCCAGAGTAACCATGGGAACAAAGGCCCATTGGCGAACACATAATGAGTCTTAAATAATGAGCCTGCCAACTGTAAACATAGTGAACGGGGAAGCAAAGTTTAATTTGATGAAGATGAGATCTTATTTCGGCTGTTGTAGATACTAGTCAATACCAAAATTACAAGGTTGACCTTTCGCCCCGTTGCCATCTTTAAACTTCCTAGACGGATGAAGTCACCTTCTTTATTAGGAAGGCCGAAAGCGCACAACTAGCAAGATAAGAAAATTGCTAATGTGTATCATCTCTTTTATCATGTTTCAACCCAAGTTCAGAAAATACCCCTTCTTCAACGTGTGACCACCTTGTTATATCAGGTGACCTCCTGCTATGATTACATGTAGATTTGAGGTGAGCAGATTTCTTTTCCTATCTTGGTGGAGTAGGTGTATATCTTAGAGTTTTTTTACACTAGAAGTTATCCATTTGCTAATTGATACTACTTGGTTAGCACCTCGAAGATGATGAAAGACCTGAGAAATGTATCTTGCCTTATTTTTATTTAAGCTTGTAAGTTCCCTGGCCTCGAGCACCACTTCTTGATAAAGAGTACCCCAAATTGGTAGGCCCCTTGGAGTATGTTAATCCCATAGAGAAATAGATAATTCCTTGATTGACGTAAGAAGTGTGTTCGTTTTTAGGCACCAAGCTTTACAAAATGCTTGCAAAATATCTGAATTATGGTCATAAGTGAAAAGTGACGCATAAATAACATCATAAGTTTGTGTCGTGTCTAAGATTTCTTGGATACTACTGAGTATATCTTAAGTCCAGTCTCAATACCCTAAAATATTGTGATACTTTCCCTCGACCATCAACGTTTCTTTTCTTGAATTATGCGACGACCTAAGTTTGAAAGTGGAGTAGAAATGTTTGCATGGTGTTGATCTTGCGCTTGGAGGGACCACAACTAAAACAACTTACTTGAATTATGGGTTTGCTTCAAAGTCCAACTCACCATAGAAAATGGGTTTTCAAAGAAGGCCACGGACTCGCATACCAACAAGCTAGTGAAGTATAAGGCAAGAATCTGGTTTGCTCCACCCAACCTTTAGTTTCAACTACAAGATACCTGAGTTTGGTGGAGGTGTAGTGTCAGAAAATCATCATCTCTTCAAATTGCAAAGGATATAAGAGGTCATTATGGACAAAATTTAGCATACAACGACGGTAGCATAAATCTTAGCAAGTAAAATCTTTTCCATTCTTAGGGAGGGGATGAGTATCCATCCTTTTGCACTGTAAGATTATTTCTAAATTTACCTTTAGGGTGGGGACGAGTACCTTTTTTAGGAGGGGACGAGTATCAAGCCTTTTCCACTATAAGATTACCTTTAAATTTATGTTTCTTAGGGTAGGGATGAGTATCCATCCTTTTGCACCTTAAGCTGACTTTTTTGTGAATTTATCCTTAAAAGTATTATTAAAATCTCACGCCTTAAGGAGGACAAAATTTGTCCCTTTACACCTTAGGTTCGAATATCTGAGATCTCATAAAGCTTCAAAATTTGCGAATTCAAGTCGGGGACGTTAAGCACATCTCTTCACATTTTAAAATCAAATTATTGTATTATGATAAAGCTTTCCGTTGTATGACATCCATAATATTATTATTTCCGGTAGCCTACAATAGGGGAAAAATACACCTGCACACAAAAATCGAAGAGTACTCACCAAGAATATTGAAGACGTGTGCCCCTACTAGAAATCAATGGCAGGATATGATGGTATTTGCTCCTATTT
The DNA here is from genome assembly GCA_038996855.1 of Solanum aculeatissimum. Taxonomy (NCBI): domain Eukaryota; kingdom Viridiplantae; phylum Streptophyta; class Magnoliopsida; order Solanales; family Solanaceae; genus Solanum; species Solanum aculeatissimum. The sequence continues at coordinate 9,482 of JBCEWC010012524.1, read as the reverse complement.
ATGGAGATCCAAAAGCGGCTACCACAACTTCTCTTTAACTTGAATTAGGTTTCTACAATTTGACTCTTGGTCGAATTTAAAATGTTACTGTCTGTATATGTCTTGTGTTGTACACTTTTTAAATATTGAACGAGTCTCCTAATTTCATTGGGAAAAAATTTCTACGCAGAGTTTCCTACCCATAAGAAAATTTTGAGGGAACCATGCATAATGAATTAATTTATTATTAATCTTATGTGGATCAAAAGTGCCACTAAAGATATCAAATGGACATGCAATTTAAGTTATATATATGCTTATTTAATATGGGGTGCCTTGATTTGTGATTGTTTAATATAGAAAAATAAGCAATGTAATTAAGGAGCCTCGAGTTAATACTTCAAACCTAGTTTACAAAAAGTTTAGACATTCAACATGTCTTGAACTGGGGGCATTTGTGGATATTGAAATTTTATTAAAATTAAATCTTCCAAAAATTTGGAATGTATAAATTCAAAATATATTAGTCCTAATAAATGTGGATTAATTATTTAAGTTCAACAAATACAACAACAATAACATACCCTATGAAATCCCACATGTGGGGTCTGGGGAGGATAAAATGTACGCAAACCTTACCACTACCTCAGAGGTAGAGAGGCTGTTTCGTGGGAACACTCGTTTCAAAAACCCATAAGCAGAATAACTACATATGAAAAAAGGGAATGAAAAAGAAAAGGAAAAAGGAAAACCAACTAATAACAAAAAGTACATGATAGTGTGTAAAAGTTCAACAAATATAGATTTAATTAAAGTCCAATTTCATTGGGCTAGTCTATTGATTTGGGCTACAAATGATGAGTGCACTATTTTAAGCCCAAGATGTCATCTTATCCTAGAGGTCCAGTTTGATGTAACGTATCAAATATTGTGGGGCACCCAATTAGATGAAAAGCCAATAGGGTCATGCCACATGTAAAAATGACACAACATGCCTAGTCAAGTTGAAGGTCAATGAGAGTGCCGTGTGTGTACAAGTAAATGTTCTAACCAATTAAATATCGCTATCACTTAAATTTGATTGGTTGAAAGAAACACGTCATCATCACAACTCCTCCATTTTACGACTATAAATAGGGATCCTCATAATTCAGAATTCCACTAGTATCCTAACAAGAAGCGAGAGAGCTCGTGAATCAAATAATACAAATTTTTCTACAAACATTAAAGCATTTCTCTGTAAGTTCTAGAGATTCAACCTCAATGGCCCTCACATTCAAATACAAGTCAAGAATAATTTTTTCAAGATCAAGCTCAAAGGTCCTTGAATTCAAGGACAAGTTCATCAAACTCAAATGCCCTTAAATCCAAATACAATTCAAGAACAAGTGCATTAAACTCAAAAGCCCTTGAATTTATATTCGATAAGAAGAATCAGAGGACTCATAGAGATTGTATCACTCATATTTTAAAATCAAATACTACGACTATTGTGATATTTTTAGTCTTATTATTATTTTCTTGACGCGAGCTTTATTATATATAAATTCTGGCTTCATGTTTCAGTTATCTAAGATGGTATACTTCAAACTTTGTTGGTTTTTCACCAGTGTTTGTTGGACTAAAAGAGGATTGAAACGAAGGAACTATACTTTGATTTCGCTTCCATTAATGGGACTAGGGACTATATAATTTGGCATGTACAGTAGGAAGAGACGTCACAATGATTAGTTTCATTGAAAACATACTGTGAGAATGAGATTTTTCAGTTCATGAGAGATTATAGATTTCCTTAAAGAAATGAAACTGACCGACCTATGAATATATGGCAGTAGATTCACATACAGATGGAAAACCTATTGCTTTATATCTAAGAATTGATGAGCTTTGATATCAGTGATATGAGAGCCATGTGGAGCGTGGATGCACTCCAGCTACAAAGAGCTTTAATGAAACATGAGCTTTGGGTGAAAGCAATTTGTGTTTATAGAATTTGTGGAGTTGACCCAAAACTTGGATGCAGACAAAGATCAAGCGTGTTGTGGCTGAGCAAGGGGATGTAAATACAAATTTCTTTCAAGGAATGGCTGATGTTCATAGGAGACACAATACAATTGTAGGCTAGTCATTAATGGTGAGACAACAGAACATCCAGGAATTATCAAAGGGGAATTCTGACATACAAAAGTACTCATTAATACTTTTGTACGCTGAAACTGGAAATTGCAGGCCAAGCTTCAATTTCAGGGAATGTCCAAGGACTGTAGAAGAAGATAATGCATGTGAAGACGTTTTGATGAACAAAAAGTCTTGGATAACATCAAGTTATGTGCAACCGACAAAGTTCCTGGACTAGGTTACTTTAACATAAGCTCCTTTCACTCTTGTTCGGATATAATCAAGGAGGACATTGCTGACTATGTGGAACTTTATATCTCAGGTACTTCTTGGAAGAGTATCAATATATGTGACTTTAATCCTAAAGGAGAACGATGTTAAAGAATTGAGATTTTAGGCATGCCAGCTTGATAGGGAGTGTATACGAGATCATTTCAGAAGTGCTGACAGAGAGTCTCAAGAAAATGTTGTATAAGTTGGATAATGAATGCAATTTTATAGCATGAATGTGTGACTCAAGAATTAAGGATAGAGACTTAGGATTATTTGCATATTAGATTTTGAGAAGGTATGATCACGTAAATTGGGGTTCTTAATTAAGATGATAAAGATGTGAAATTTGTTATAAAATGGATCTATTTTTGCATCAATAATGTCAGATTTTCAATTTTGGTAGTTGGATCTCCTGAAGTTATTTTTCAATTATACAGAGGATTGAGATGTGTCCCTCGTCACTTTTTCTCTCTTTTAGTTGTGGAAGGCTTCAGCATTATGGTGCAGACAGGAAATCAGAATGGTTGGGTTAGGGGATTCAAAGTGTCCAACAATGAAGCAAACAATCTGGAAATCACTCATCTCCCTGTGCGGATGACACTGATTTTTTGTGAGGCTAAGGTTGAACAATTTAGACATCTAAGACTGATCCTTATTGTGTTTGATGTGGCATCTGGACTACATGAAAATTAGGAAAAAACTGTTTTTCCGGTAAATCAAGTGGTTGAAATTGGTATATGAAACTGAAAACCTTGTTAACATTCAGCAGTGAATCAAATCAGAATAAATTAATCTTATCAAGTAATCTATTTACATTGCAAAGATCAAGAGTTTTTCAATGAACAAACAAGAAGGTTTTCCTCTATCAAAGTGATATCAAAAATCGTCCAAGGCTATTGCAAAATGAGCCTAGGTTTCTACTTTATAATCCCCTAGAAAGTGTGCTAAAAGACTGGGAAGTTGAGAGAGTAGCTAAATTGCTAGAGCTAATAGAGAAATTCCCTGGCATCAACAATGCTCCTAATTCTTTGAGATGGAAACATAATAAAGATGGGGCTTTCACTATTAGAGGGTGTACAAAATGGGAAGTCCCAACCAAATCAGCAGTCATCAGAGTCTGTGGAGCAAGGTATGGATAAATTTAGCACCAACCAAGAAATGCTTTACATGGTTGGTTGCTAGAAGGGCTTGCCTGACACATGAAGTTTTGAAGAGAGAAGGAAGGATTATAGTATCTTGGTGTTCACTGTGTCGAAGGCAGAGGAGACCAAGAAACGTCTATTTTCGCATTGCATCTTTACAGCACAAATTTTGTTCACCTTCCTTAGTCTCACAAAGATAAAGTGGACCATGCCTGAGCATACTGCAAATTGTTGAATTGTTGGATAATAAGCGGGAGAAGCTAGAGCCAGAAAGCGTGGTAGAGGATAATCCCACACTGCATTTGTTGGACAATACGAAGGAAAAGGAAGAGTAGATTTTTGAAAATAGGTCCAATTCTATTCAGAAGAATAAATGAATTATACTGTATCTTTTTATTTTTGGTATAAAGAAAAAGGTTTAGAGAAAAGAAAAGGGTAGGTCCAAAATTTGCAGATGGTATCTTCTAGTGCTTGTTATTTTGTAACTGTGAGAAATATTGGAGAAAAAAATATTATTGAATTGCGTATCTACACTACTACATAAAGACCCTATTTATAGATACTACAATCTAATCCAAGTCCAACTAGGAAACAACATACTATTCCCATTCCAATTCTAAATAGGACTATATTCCTATTCCTATTCTAACACTTCCCCTCAAGCTGGTGCATACAAATCATAAGCACCTAGCTTGTTACAGATATAATTAATACGAGGACCAGTGAGGGGCTTGGTGAAGATACCTGCAAGCTGATCACTTGACTTCACAAACTTTGTAACAATATTTCTTGAGAGTATCCTTTCTCTGACAAAGTGACAATCAATCTCAATGTGCTTGGTCCTTTCATGAAACATTGGATTTGATGCAATATGAAGGGCTGCTTGATTATCACACACAAGTTCCATCTGATCAACTTCGCCAAATTTTAGCTCCCTCAACAACTGTTTGACCCAAATAAGCTCGCAAGTTACTGCAACCATTGCTTGATATTCTGCCTTTGCACTCAACCGAGCAATCACACTCTGTTTCTTGCTCTTCCACGACACCAAATTATCTCCTACTAATACACAATATCCGGATGTAGACCCTCTATTAGAGGGTGATCTTGCTCAATCGGCATCTGTATATGCTGTAATATGCTCATGGCCTCTGTCTTTGAAGAGTAGTCCTTTTCCGAGCATGACTTTATATATCGCATAATATGAACAACTGCATTCCAATGACTATCACAAGGGGAAGTCATAAACTGACTTACAACACTTGCAGGTAACGAAATGTCAGGTCTAGTTACTGTGAGATAATTTAACTTTCTCATCCGGTGTCTATACCTTTCAGGATTACTGAGTGGCTCCCCCTGTCCTGGAAGCAGTTTAACATTGGGATCCATAGGAGTGTCAATGGGTCTACATCCCGTCATCCCTGTCTCCTCAAGAATGTCTAAGGCATACTTGTGTTGAGAAATAACAATACCTAATCCAGACTGAGCAACCACAATACCTAGAAAATACTTTAATCTGCCAAGGTCTTTAGTCTGAAAATGCTTAAAAAAATGTTGCTTCAAACTAGTGATACCATCTTTATCACTGCCAGTGATAACAATATCATCGGCATAAACAACCAAATAAATACATAAATTTGGTGCAGAATGTCGATAAAATACAAAGTGATCAGTTTCACTATGAGTCATGTTAAACTCTTGAATTACTGTGTTGAAATTTCCAAACCAGGCTCGAGGAGACTGTTTCAGACCATTGAGTGACTTGCGCAATTGGTATACAAGTCTATTAGACTCCCCCTGAGCAACAAAACCAGGTGGTTGCTCCATATAGACTTCTTTCGCAAGATCACCATGTAGAAAAACATTCTTAACATCCAAACTGATGAAGAGGCCAATGACGAATGACAACCATAGATAAAAAATACGGACATATGTCATTTTAGCCAGGGGAGCAAACATATCACTAAAATCTAAGCCCAAATATCTGAGTATATCCTTTGGCAACAAGGCGAGCCTAAAGTTTATCAACTTGACCATCTGAACCAACTTTTATTGCATAAACCCAACGACAACCAATAATGGATTTACCTACGGGAAGGAGGACAAGTTCCTAAGTACCACTCGTATGTAAAGCAAACATCTCATCAATCATAGCTTGCCTCCATCCCGAATGAGAAAATGCTTCACCTGTAGTCTTAGGAATGGAAATAGAGGACAAAGACGATACAAAAGCATAATAGGATGATGTGAGATGATGATAACTCAAGAAAGTATAATGTGGATTAGCATTTCGAGTGGACCGTGTACCTTTTTGAAGTGCACTCGGTTGGCTAGGAGCAGGCAAGTCCGCAATAGGAGCAGGGTCTGTCGCATGACATGAATCCTTTGAAACTGGTGTTGGACGTGGACGACGATGATAAGTCAAGAGAGGTAGAGGTTTGGTGGGTTTTGTCAGAGGTGGCACTACAATTAAAGATTCCTCTAAAGTCGGTACAAGTAGGACCTGAGGTAGATGTAAGACCTCAGAGATATCTGAACGATGAGATGATGTATAGTAAGATTGAGACCCAAAGAACGTGACATCAGCAGACATAAGTTATCGATTAAGGTCAGGGGAATAATAACGATATCCTTTTTGAACTCGAGAGTAACCAAGAAAGACACATTTGAGAGCACGAAGGGCTAATTTATCTTTTCCTGGAGCTAAGTTATGAACAAAACATGTGCTCCCAAAGACACGAGGAGGTATAGAATGGAGATGTGACAAAGGAAACAGTATGGAATCTGGAACTTGATTCTGAATAGAAGATGAGGACATTCTATTAATTAAATAACAAGATACAAGGACAACATCACCCCAAAAACGCAATGGAACATAGGGCTCAATGAGAAGAGTGTGAGCAGTTTCAATAAGATGCTTATTCTTCCGTTCTGCTACACCATTCTACTGAGGGGTGTACGGACAAGATGTCTGGTGAATAATTCCTTGGTGAGTCACAAACTCTTGAAATTGAGAGGACATGTATTCTAACACATTATCACTACGAAGAGTACGAATGAAAACACCAAACTAGTTTCGTATTTCAGCAAAAAAACTTTTAAATATAGAAAATAACTTCAAACGATCTTTCATTAAGAAAACCCAAGTACATCTTGAATAATCATCAATGCAACTAACAAAATAGCAAAATCCTAAGGTTGAACTAACTCGACTAGGACCCCAAATATCAGAATGAACTAAAGAAAAAATAGACTCGGAATAACCCTCAATATTACGTGAAAACGTAGGACGAGTGTGTTTCCCAAGTTGACACGACTCACAATCTAATGAGGATAAACTAGACAAACTAGGCACCATCTTTTGCAGTTTAGATAGACTAGGATGTTCCAAACGTTTGTGAATTAGGTCTGGAGGGTCTGTGACGGAGCATGCTGTGAAGGAGAGGCCTTGTGATTCATGTCCTGTGCCAATCATCTGTCCCGTATTGCGCTCCTGCATAATGAAAAATCATCAAAAAATAAATATCACAATGTAAGTCTTGCGTCAAACGACTAACCGATGTCAAATTAAAAGGAGAACTAGGAACATAAAGAACACAATCTAAGGTGACATAAGGTAAGGGTTGGGGTTTTCCAATCCCTTTTGGTTTTGTTTGGATCCCATTGGCTAAAGTAATAGCAGGAAGAGCTTGTGAGTAAACAATATCAGACAAAAGTGATTTGTTATGAGAAATACGATCAGAAGCGCTTGAGTCCATAATCCATGATCCAAGAGTACTAGACTGTGAAACACAAGCAAAAGGATTACCCACAACAGGAACAGTAGGTTGAGGAACCAATGTTGCTTGTGGAGACAGTTGCTTACTTGCTCGATACTGAAGGAACTCATCATATTCGACCTGAGCAATATGAGCATTATGACTGGGAGGCACAACAAAATGGAGTAAACGAGAGAATAATTCATCCATTATAAGGATGGTAGGACTAGCTAAGATCTGATCAGGTACAGAGTCATGATCAGTAGGAAGTCCAGCAAGTGTGAGGACTAAAAATAATGTCTGTCTATGCTCTTGTTGTGTTTTCACGTTCGTGGTGATTGGCATCAACGTTTCAAATTCCTCCATGACTGCCTGCAATTGTCCCAACTATGTAGACATATTAGATTCTTGTTTCTTTTAAGTTGTTCATTCTAGATGCCACATCATAAAATCGAGATATGTCATTAGTATATAAAGCACGAGCCTTTTCCCAAACTAAATAACATGTCTGGAATGGGCGAAACAAGGGCATCAACTTGGAATCAATAGATCGCCATAGGAGACTACACAATTGAGCATCAACCTTCTCCCATTGTGCTTTGGCTGTTGTAGATTCCTCTGCAGCCTTTCTCCTTTTATCTACCACACCAGCGTTGGTCGTTAAGTGATCATGGACACCTTGACCTTTGCACCATAATTCAACCGAGGAAGCCCATGTCAAATAGTTGGAACTACCTATTGATGGTTCTGAAGTAAAGACCGATACAATTGTTGATTCATTTTGGTGGTTCTCATTATACAAATTCTAATGGCAATTTCAGACTTTTAGTGGCTAAATTTATATCTTCTGGGTCATGATGTTATATGCTTGCTGATTCGGCTATATGAAAGTCGACACTCAACCCTCTTAAATTTTATTAATGGAATTCCGCTGACCAAAGACAAGATATAAAGGGAAGCATAATCTGATGCAAGGATAACAGTTGAGACTAGGTTTCATACGATACATAGTTCATCGCAGCCCATAGAGCTAGGGATTATTCATCCTATGGATTTCTGTCCTTGTCTAGTGAATATCCAAACTTTCATTTTCAATTTATACTTTTGAAACAATATAGAGGTATGATAAAGTACATATAAGCAAGGCACCTATCAAGAAATGCATGTATAAATGACATTTTGGTGACAACAGGATATCTTCTGTGATTTTTGATGTCACTGTTCATGTAACCAGGTTGCCTGTGCGCTGGGACAAGACTGTGATTGTTGTCATGAATGAGGTGCGTGTTAGCAGTCCGTACCTTCCCGAATCTGTTGCTGGAGGCACTCCTGCTGCTAATGAAAGAGTGCGGAAAGTGGTAAGATACTTGTGTATATTCTGAAATCAAAGAAACACTAATCCCTTTTTTTTTTTGGTTATTGAATTCATTTAATCTGGTTTCTCCATTCAGCTTGAATTGGAGAGGAAGAGGTTGCAAGCCCGTAATACTTGGCAGTGAGGGTTCCTTTTTGTTGGTCTGAGGTATTCTTTGCATCAGTGTCCTGCTGAGGAAACAAATACCAAAGGCTTATGCAAAAATGGCTCATCCTACTTGAGCGAAGATGTATTGTGTCTCTACACCTGTAAGAGAGTTGGACTTGGAAAATTTTGAGTGACAGGAGTTGCTCTATCCCTCACTCCCGCCCCCAAAGAAAATACAAGATTTTTTTGTCATTTGCTTGTCACAATGAGGTAATTTAAATGTGCCATATTATGTTCACAGGGTTGATAACTTAAGGAATGGTGTCTTCAAGTAGAAACACAGCTTTTGGATTTTTTTGAAAATCTAATCAAAATTTGTTTCTTTGATTTTCTCTGCTACTTTTCGTTTCCCCTCTATTTGGAGGGTAAAACGAAGTTGCCTGTTGGAAAGCAGCTGAGATCTGATATACTCTACCCAGTGCAAGTGTTTTTGGTAAGGAGGAAATATTTTCTCGAAAATGTATTGTAATTTTCTCATGGTTGTCTTAAATGTTTTAGAAAATACTTTTCAAATCACCTTATTTTTCTCAAATTTAAGGAAAGTTATCTCCAAAAAAATAGGAAAAATATTTTTCAAATCTTTTCTTTAATGTTGCAGTCTGAATATGTAACCCGGAGAAAATCAATGGAACAGTGATTTAGAGCTAAGATGAAGAAGAAGAAGAAGAAAAGGAAAAAGGAAAGAACAGA
>JBCEWC010012523.1:0-15787 GCA_038996855.1 Solanum aculeatissimum | reverse complement strand
GAGGAGGATTGCCCAAGCCTTATAAGGAGTCCACCCATCTCATTAACCACCAATGTGGGACTTTTTTGTCATTCTTCGACAACGATCAATAACATACGTTATAGTTATCGTAAATACTATAACCAAAAACTCGTAAATTATCTAATTAATGTTTTCGATTAAATACTATAAAATTTATATATAAATTCACAGTAAATCTTCAATTTCCTCCACAATAATTGTGATAGAGAATTATATATGATGTATGTGAACGATGACGAAATTATACAAGTATTTGAAGGCTTCAACAATAGCATATTACAAGTGCAGTTTGAAAAGGATAAAATATACGCAAATATTATTTCTAGCTCGTAAAAATAAGAAATTTATTTCTAATAGATTCTTGACTTTAAATAATAACAATAATAAAATAATGTGAAGAGTGAAACATGACGTAGAAGAAAAAAATAGTAAAAACAAACTTTTCTCCATATGAATAGAAATATTGATAACCTATTTGGTTGGGAGGGTAGACAGAAAATTCAATATCCATGTGTGGAAACTTAGATATTTATATATTGAGATATTAAAGGTCTATCTTCAACTTGTATATTATTCTAATAAATAAATAAATAATTGTACCCATACATGCAGATGAATAAGATCCAGTCAATAACATTCAGCTAGAAAGCATAGGAGCCCACCCCATCCCCCTACAAAAATATTTTAAGTTTGATTGGATAAATAACTAGACTTATTTATGGTCTTTTAAATTTGTGGAATTTAAATTTGATGAAATTTGAGTGTTATAGACCATGACAGTTTAATTCAAAAGAATAATTTTTTAAGTGATAAAATATTATTTAACTGATAATTTTATATGTCTAATGATTCATTTTTATAGAAAGATGAAGACACCTATAATTAGTACTTATAGGTTAAATGATAAGGACCCAAAATTATACAATTATTATGATATAGAAAACTATTGTTCTGTTATCCAAAATGTGCAGAATTTTGTGCAGCTAGTCACAACCTGTCACCTACAATAATATCAGCAGTATTAATATTATTCTAGTAGGTTTCTGGCATTTAATTTTTGTTATTTTTTAATTATCGTATTATTTAGCTATTATTAATGTTCATTCCTTTCATCATGTTGCCTAGTGTGTGTTCCTTGTTATTTGACCTGGTTTCTTCACTTTCATATTGTCTATGTCCAAAAGTTTTTTGAATTATTTTCCTTTACTACAAATGTAAAGGGTATTGTCTACGTACTTATAACAAATTTCAGGATTACATTGAATTTATTGTTGATGTTAATGTTGTTGTCTCTATGTAATTTGTTTGTCTTTTTTGACTTGTTATGAAGTTTAAAAAATTTTATTTAGTAAAAACACATTATTTTCGAATATTTTTCATGAATGAATTAATCAATATTACAAAAAAATTAATTAATTAGAATAATAAATAAATTTTATCAAAATAATCAATCAAATTGGTACCAACAACCTAAAAAAAAAAGAAGAAAAATTGAGATCATTTATTATTTTGAAATTTCAATGGCAGCGTGTTGAAAGGTCAAAGGCTTTTCCGTACAACAAACAGTATTTTGGCCCTCTCTTTTTGCATGGTCAACTACTTTATTAAAGCATATTAATTAGGAAACTAACAATATATTAATCCAAATCAAACTTCTTTTTGACACTCAGAATAAAATAACACAAAAATCTTGCACAATTTTCAACTCTGAGTTTAGTCGTTTTTTCCATTCTAATCGTTTTCATATGTTTTCATTCATTTTTCAAATTCAAAAAACTTGCATATTAATATTAAAAAGTCTATTAGGAAAACTCGAATATGAGATTGCTATAAATAGGGGTGTTCATGGACCTAATTGGTTCGGATTTTTTAAATAGCAAATCAAATTATTTATGTCGAGTTTTTAAATATAAAAATCAAATTGAGGTTTTCAACCTCGGGTCTTTTTGGATTTTTTCAGGTTTTTGAATTTTTTTCGAATTTCTTTGATTTTTTTAACTTTTTACAAATTTCTCGTGTTTTTTCGAATTTTTTGATAAGGTATTTATAAAAACATATAATTAAGTTATGATTCAAATATTTCTTTAGTCCTAATCTAAAATGTTTTTAAGAAAAACACAAAATATGATATTAGTGAAAACACAAAGATATTCAATAATAATAATAATAACACTGGGATCGCATAAAATAAATGTTACAAATAAATAAGTCATAATGAAGATGATCATAATTTTAAAGTACTAAATCATATTAAAATAAGTCATAATGAAAATATGATCATAACTTTAAAGTATTAAATCATGCTAAAATAAGTGTAGTAAGTATTTATTAATTACATGAGTAAATATTAAAGAAAAATTAAAATTAGATCATGCTTTTCAATTATATAAACCAATGTAAAACGAAAGAACGAATATTCATTTTTATTGTCATTCTTAGTATTGAATTAATTTTTTTGCTTGTATTAAAATTGATTTGATTTTTTATTTGAGATTTAGAGTTACTAATTTAGAAAATACCCAAATATACCATAGTTAAAAATTATTTATCATTTATAGCTATATAAACTAATCTTAATACATGTATAATTCATTTTAAATATATAATTTAGATTTTTTTTAACCAAAATAAGTCTAATAAATAATCTATATTGCATGCAAATTCATTTTTATACATAGTATAATACATCTATATTACATGTATAATTCGTTTTTAATACATAATGCAATTTTTTCACCCAAATAAATATAATACTTTTATAATACATATGCATTACATATATAATTTTCTTTTAATGCATACTATAATTGCTACAAATGATAAATATTTTCTAAATATGATATATCTAGATCATAAATAAAAAGGATATATTTCAAAACAGTAAATATTTTATAAAAGAAACTCAAAAAGATAACTATATGAGTTATGAAGTTTTTAATCTGTGCAACCCACCATGGCAGGATAATCACAAGTTTTAAGTCTGAAAATTTTCAAATTCATTTTTATTTCTTCCATTTTATTTTTGAGAGACTAACAATGAATTAAGGATTATTTTCTGTAACTTTCCACCTATTTCATTGATTAAGGTATGTTAATCATTCCTCTAACTTGTTAATTGATTTCTAGATCTTTGAATCTAGTAGAATTTTGTGGAAAAAATTCTTAGATAAGGGAATGATCATGGAAAGTGATCAAGGATTAGGATTTTGATATAATTTAGAAAAAATAGGTTATTGTTTGTTGATTATTGTGCTTCTTGTTTGTTTATAGACCAAGAATGAATTAGGACTTTGAAAAAAAAAGGAAAAACTCTAGTTATTTAGAGTTATTGAGGCTTGTTTTGAGGTAGATCATGGTTTATCCCCCTTTGTGTGATATATGATTGTTAACTACTTCATAGTACTTCTTGCATGTATATGAAGAGAAATAATGATATGAACCCAATAAATGTTTTCTTAAGATCAAATTGCATGCAATGAATCTATTGCTTGAACTTAAAAGTTGTGAACTATTCTTTATGATTGTGTTTATAGATCGGGTATCATGTTCTGACATATTATTTAGATCGGGTATCATATTTTAACATACTATTGGATTGAGTGTCATGTTCTAAAACATTATTGGATCGGGTGTCATGTTCTTATATATTATTTAGATCAGGTGTCACATTTCAACACACTATTGGATCGGGTGTCATGTTCTAAAATATTATTAGATCGGGTGTCACATTCCAGCACTTTATTAGATTAGGTGTCACGTATCAACACATATTTTTTTTGGGTGCGGGTCCCTGAGAGGACTATTGTTGATTGTTGCATTGAGACTAATAATCAAAGAATTGGTATATTGAGCATGAATTGTGAACATATTTCTCTCTCTGTATATGTGTGGTTACTCTATTATAGTTGCTTATTATATATTCTGCTTATTGGAATAGCCGCATATCTTACCAGTATACTATTGTTATGTATACTAATACTGCACTTGCTCTTTCTTTGTTGAGTACAGGGCATCTTCAGATGGCTACTGATGAAAGACCTCATCTAGGAGACCAGTGATCTACCAAATTCAAGAGTGAGCTCTCTTGTTCAGGCTATCATGGATTCATCTTCACTTCTTTGTCCACTTGTTCAAACTCATACATTTAGTTACTTATTTACGATTTACTGAGGTTGCATCCCTTTTTATTCTAGACTATTGATAGATGTTCTAGATGATGATTTTCAACTTTTGGGGAATGTTTTACGTTAATATGTTTTCTGTTTGAGTTTATGGGAACTTAACTCTTTTTTTCTTCATATTTAAACGTGCTTTCATAAATTTAAATATCTTATTCGTTCTATGTTTAGTTTAGTTGAGTTGGTATCGGTCCTCTCACCGAAGGATTAGTGTGGGTGTCATTCACAGCTCGCTCGGGATCGTGACATCTAAATAATGTTTGTATTATAAAGTGTACAAATCATACAATTCAGGATCATAAACTTGCATCATAACATGCTAATATAAATCAAGAATATGAAGAGATAGAAGCTTTCAAAAATATTTCAGCAAATTAGGAGCCTTTTAATTACCAGAAAGGCAATCAATAGCTATTAAATTTCAGACATTTTAACGGTCTCTCATGAAGGCAATATTAAGGCAATGAATAAGTAATATTAGGTATTAATATTTTCTTGAAGAAACTAAAAAACTATTTTTGCTATTTAAAAGATATTAATTATTTAACCCAATATTTCATTCCTTGTAGAAGATTACTTCCTCCAGCATACTTCTGTTCTTTTTCAAAACTGGTCAATTAACTAGGCATATTAGGGATCATAGACTTATATATTGAGGCTTTCAATCACAATATTGATTTGTGAAAGAATAAATTAATCTTATCATGATAAATTATAAATTATTCCACTAAAAATTTATAACTACACTCCTCAATATTAATTTTAAAATCTATCATTATATCTTATTTAACTCTTCCTGTTAGAATTATCAACACTAATCAATTAAATTAATTTTTTTAAAAAGATTTAATTAATTCATTAATTTAATTCTTTATTATCATACTTAACTTATTTTACAAAAACTCAATAACTCTTTACACATAAACTTTGCAAGGATCATCAATCATCCTAACAAGAAGTACTAAGGCAAACAATCAAAGACGATGCTATCACCACTAGTCATACACTAATCACAAACTGCATAATATATTCATGTCCTAAAGGAAATAACTACCACACTTAGCCATTCAAACTCCATGATCAAGGGTCTAAGCATGATTTCTCCCATCAATCTACATTATACTATGTGATGGAAATAAGTTTATAACTACTCATGAAGAAAAAACTAGCCTATCTGAGCACCAAACGAATTCTACGTGATTCTTGCATAACTTTTATCTCTGGGTGATGAATGTTGGTGGCAGACTTGAATTCTATGGGTTATAGCTTCCTTGTATTAGAATCCATTAACTCCCTCCCTCTTAGGTCTAGAACATCCTTTTGAGGGTGTATGGGATGACTCTTATCTATTTTGGGTGTTCCAAGGAAGAAAGGGTAAATAAGGATTCATGTTTTCTAATTTTGGCTCGTCGAACCCGATTCAAGTCGTTACATGGTTGACCGATGATGGCTACCAGTATGCGTTATTTGAAATGATATTATTTTTGCTACACCTTTTGGTATAGTCTAGTTGCAGAATTAGTGATGTTTCTTAGGTGAAAACGAAGTCCATCTCCAACAACTTGTACTCTTCCTTCCACATGGTAGAAGTTGTGCCATTATTTTATTTAACATTGTATTCTTAGAAGCTCTTGTACTTGTTTAGACTAGAATCCTTGTGGGTGTTAGATGTCTTTTTTAGAAACTTTAAGTTAGATCTTTAACTCTGGAATTGGTAATTCGTGATCTTATTGCTAATAATTCCAATTTCTTTTATTTTTCATAACTTAATTGGTTGAAAATTAAGAGTTCTCCTATCTAGGTGTGAGAGTAGGTGCCCGCGCGGCTCGTGATTAAGTCGTGACACATTGAAATGCTTGTCATTTTCTAATTTATTTTGAGAAAATGCATGACCCTCCCCCCCCCGAACTTGGCAGCAAAACTTAGTTTAACACTTTAATTATACAGCCATTTTAAATACCCTCTCTAACAACTTTCAAATGAATTAAATACCACCCTGAGAGCATAACACCACTCTCATTGGTCACATCATAGCCACATAAGCACTATATCATAGCTACATCAGCCTCACGTCATTAATTTTATTTATTCTTTTGTTGATTCACCATTTTCACTCGTAACACTTCTTTATTAATTTATACTAATAATTGTTTAAAATGTATTTTTTAAACTCAAAATTTAAAATGTGAACCCATTTTTATTCCCTCTCCCCCCGCCTTCTTCTTTCTTTTTCTTCACCATTTCTAGCCCTTTTCCTCCTTTCCCCACCCCCGCCCATGCCCCTGCCCCCACTTCTTTCTTCTTCCTTTTTTCCCCCCACCATTTTCACCCTTGGCTGCTCCTTTTTTTCCTCTTTTTCACCATTAATTTAAAAAAAAAAAAGAATTTTAGAGAAGAACCAAGGTGGGAGAACAATTTTTTTAGAAGTCATTTTTTCTTCAAAACATGAGTGTTATATAAGAAAGTTGATAGACCCATATTTTTTGAATCACAAATATTAAAAAGTTAAAATGGATCATTCAAAATTCAAGAAAGTTTAAATTTATGAAATTGATGTCAATAATATAGAGTGGAATCAACTTTAATAATATGATATTGGTGTTGAACTTTGGGGATTACTAAAAGAATGGTGGAGTGCAAATAGTTCATGGAGATGGGGATAAAAATTAAGACCAAGAAGGGCTTCAACGGGGGAAGATAGGTGTATCGAGGAAGACAAGAAAATAAAAAGAAAAAAATTAAAAATAATTTTTTAAAAAGGGAACCCACATGTTTTTAAATAAATCTTTTAGATATTTTAAAAAAGTTATTATATCAAGAAAAAATATTTAAACATTAATATATATTGACCAATAAAAAATGTCATGTGCATGATATTTATAAATTCAAACATTTTTTCTCTTTTCACGCATTTTCAGGAGAGTGTATTCACTCTCTTTGTCATGTTTGCTCTTAGGGAGTGATTAAATCATTTGAAAATTGTTGAGGGTATTTGAATGCCCGCATAGTTAAAGTGATAAAGTAAGTTTTGCTGCCAAATTCAGGATATTTTTTTTAATATTTTCTCATTTATTTTTTTCCTTAGATTATTTAATTGAATTAAATTTAGAAAAGGTTTTTTGACATTAGAAAATAGTTGAGAATGACAAATCAATACATAGTAAGTTGTTGTTCATAGTCAAATGTGAATTTGTATGTCATTTTTGTTGGGATTATGGACTTGATTTCTTGGAAATTGATGTGAATGCATGTTCTATGGATTTACTTGCATCGTGTGTTATGGGTAAAGTCTAGTGACCCATGAATTTGATCACATGACTTGTACTAGCCCGATGAAGGAGTCAATGACGTCTTTCTTAAGGGTAAAATCGCCATTTGGTCAAATTCGTGTTCATGGTGTGATTGTTAGGAAGAAATGACTAGTGCTTGTGTTGAAAATATGTTGATAAGGCATGTGTTGTGAAATTTCCCTCGTTTATATTATTGGTGTGTAAAGATTTAAATTTTGGAAAATTTGCATTACCAGTGAATTTCAATGATAGTCATTTGACCGCTGAAGTTGATCCGGCGGTCTATCGAAAGGCCACACGCATCACCCTTTATGAAAGATTTTTAGCCTTGGATTCTGTTATATTCGGCTACAATATTATTGACCACCAAATCAATTCTATGGATTAACGAATGCCTACATCCATCACTGAATATGATAATGTTTGGGTTCTTGAGTTCTGTAAAGAAAGGCGACAGTCATTTTGACCGTTGAATCAGTTCGGCGAGCAAAATGACCTGCTTTCCAAACATGTTTTTTGATATTTGTTTTTGGTTCTTCCTTTCATACCACTGATTATTATACACATGTTGGCTTTGTTTTGCAGACGTGCCTTGTCAAAAGGAACTTATTTCTCGTGGTGAATCTTGTTTAGCCTAGGTAGCCCTTATAGCTGCCCGGAGGGAAGACCAAAGACCTCATAGGCCTCATAGGGAAGAAATAGGCAAGAGAAAAAGGAAAGTGATGGAATATGGAGACTCTAGTGGCGATGAAGAGGGGTCTCTTGAGCTGCATTGGACAACCTCCAAAGAAGAACAAGCAGGCTCCAAATCCCTAGTACATGAGCCCACATCTTTAGATCCAAGTCATAAACGTCGCTGAATAGAGGCGAGGACTAAACTAGAACATGAATCACTCCTCTAGACTTCTCAAACCACCTGGGAGACAATTACCCCTCGACATCTCAATTGATTAAAATTTGTGGGGCTGAGAACAATATTAGAGGAGAGGAGACTATATATCTACTATTGGAGTAGTTGATAGGTATCTTGAGGTGTGAGATACTTTGAGATTCTATGGTTTCTAGCACTTTACCACCCTTCGGGAACCTTATGTGTCAAGTTGGGTCCGTAAATTGTATGACGCCTGTGCTAGAGTCATTCCAAAGAGCAAAGGCTAAGTCAAAATTACCCCAAGGCCTGTAGATGTCGTTGAAGTGCAGGGTGTGCTTGCCTCTTGTGGTGAGACTAAGATTAATGACTTGTAGGGATTCATATTTAGGCTTCACGATGATCTTGCTGATATGATTAAGAAGAAGACTCTCGATGACCTCAAAACATTGCTTGCCCCGATGATTGGTATTAGAGCCTCCTCATGGTCGGAAGAAGGGGTAGTAATTGAGAAGAACGAGCTTAATATCCCTGCTAGATTTTGGTTTGGGTTGGTTTCACCAACAACCTTATGCAATCCCAGAATACGACTATCCTTCGACATCCTAAGGTGGCATTGGTAGATTGTATCATGGATGGTAGGAAATTGAACCTTGATTCAATTATAGCTGCAGAGATCCTCACTCGGGCCAAACAAATTCAAGCTTCTCTCCCTTTTTTGAGCCTCATTACAACACTAAATAGGAGAGCTAGTGTGTTTTTTATCAGTAAAACTGATGTTGAGATCACTCCATCAGTTTCTACAAACATTCGATGTATACAAGTTGAGCTCCAGTGAGACAAAAAGGATAAGGCCAGAAAGAAGTCCGCGGACACTAAGCCAGTTGTGGATGTTGAGATGCTTGAGACTAGAACTTTAGAGCTAGCACCTAAGTCAGGTATACCTTGTTCCTCTGTCCCTATCCTTTCCTCTCCTACTCCTACCCCTTCATCATCTACTCAATTAAAGCCACAGGTTTTGGCAGCTCGACCTCCGATCACATAGGCTACCATCTATAGTATAGCCCGATTAGCTAAATTAGCCGATACTAAGGCCACACGGGTCGAGTCCTCTCTACCTATATTGATTGAGAGGGTCATCATAGCTGCATTGATCCTATTACTTGATATGAGAAATAAGTAGAAAAAGAGAGAGATGATAGATGCGTAAAACTTGAGGCTGGACAGTTGACTATGAGTATGGAGGACCATGGGGTGAGTATCGTTGATTTTTTTGATAGGGTAGCTGCTTTAGAGGCTAGAAGTGGTATGAGTGCTAATACGACAGTTGTTAAAACTGATATTGCTAAGATCAAGAAGAAGGTGGTGGCATTAAAGTCCACCGATATTACGTCACTTTGGGGTTTGGAGGATTTGCACCCCGAGGATACTATGAGTGTTATTCCGAGTGTTGGAACTGAGGGTGATATGATTCCATATTCCCTAGAGATACACGAGGAGGCCTTGTGAGTTGACATTATTCTAAAGGAGCATGGAGAGTTGAGAGCGACAAAGGAGGTTATCATTGCTGCGATCACTAGAGAGTCGCTTCGAGATAAGTCTATGATCGGGATGAGTGAATCGTCTCCCACAGCTAAGCCAGATCATATGATGCCACAGTTTAGTATAGAGTCCACTACTCTGGAACCCACTTCAGAGCCTACACCTGAGGACCTAGGCCCAGATGCCCCCCACCTCTTCTTCAACTCCACCACTACCATATGCCAAATGATCAGAGGGATTCTTTATCTTACTCCTTCCTTTTGAGATTTATTGATATTGTTCTTATACATTGAGGATAATGTTTTTTAGGAGGGGGTGAGCATTTAGAATTTTAGTATTTGATGATGTTGTTTTTATTTGGTTTTATTATGGTTGGTTGAGATAATGGGTTATGGTTATTTTTAGGTTTTCATTGATGTATAACTAAGATAATCTAGCCTAGTGAGTTATTAGTTCTTAGTCTAATGGTGTCAGGATCTAATAGTGGATTAGGGTCATGTCGTCGATTAGGGAAGAAGGTAAGGGGTAGGGGTGGTAACAGAGACACAAACCTATCTAAGTTAAAGGTAGGGTCGTGGAACATAGGATCACTTACAGGGAAATTCATAGAGCTAGTGAAGTGTCTTAAGAGGAGACACATTAATATAGCGTGTGTTCAGGAGACTAGATGGGTAGGGACCAAAGCTCGGGATGTAGAAAGGTTCAAGTTATGGTACTCGGGCATTTCTAGGGATAAAAATAGCGTAGGTATACTAGTAGACGAGGACCTTAGAGAGTATATGGTTGAGGTTAAGAAGTTAAATGATAGGATGATGTCTATGAAACTTGTGGTTGGTAGGCATGTAGTGAATGTAATTAGTGTCTACGCGCCTCAAGTGAGCCTGGATGAGGAAGTCAAAAGGATCTTTTGGGAAGATTTGGATGAGATTGTGAGAGGCATACCAGAGGCAGAAAAACTCTTTATTGGGGGAGACTTTAATGGGAATATTGGGGCAACCACTAGCGGGTTTAGAGATGTCCATGAAGCCTTTGATTTTGGGAAGAAAAATGGAGGTAGCACGTCTCTCTTTGATTTTACCAAAGCCTTTGAGTTAGTTATTGCTAACTCATGTTTCTCAAAGAGGGAAAATCACTTGATTATCTTTTGTAGTACGGTAGCTAAGACTCAAATTGATTACTTACTTCTCCGGAAGGGCGATAGAGGCCTTTGTAAGAATTGCAAGGTTATTCTGAGTGAAAATATTTCCACTCAACATAGGCTTCTAGTGAAGAATTTAGAGATTAAGAAAAACAAGAAGAGTAAGGTTATTAATGCCTAACTGAGGATTAGACAGGGAGGCCTGACTCTTGCTCTTTCACGAGAGATGGAAGAAAGATTGAGTGATTTATAGGCTTGTAGTAGTGGCAGAAATGTGAACAATATGTGAGACAATACTACTGGCTGCATTAGAAAAGTAGCTACCGTGGTACTAGGAGTTTTGAGAAGGACCTTTGGTGGACGTCAGGTAGATTAGTGGTGGAATGATAAAGTCCAAGGCAAAGTGAAAGCTAATAAGGTTGCTTATACAAAGTGGTTGAAGTGTAGGGATGAGAATGAAAAATGAATGCTTAAAGAGATCTATAAGACGACTAAGACAGAAGCAAAGATAACAGTGATGAATGTTAAGACAACAGCGTTTGACTGCCTATATGAGGAGTTAAGTGACATAGGCGGGGACAAGAGATTATATAGACTCGCTAAAGAGAGTGAAAGGAAAACCCACGACTTGGACCAAGTGAAGTACATCACGGATGAGGAGTGTAAGGTGTTGGTGGATGAGACTTCCATTAAGCTAAGAAGGAAAACTTACTTTCATAAATTCCTAAAAAAAAGGAGATAGAGATATTGAGCTGGGTAAGTTGATACACTCCAAAAGTCATCGAGATTTTGGTTATTGTAGGTGGTTCAGAGTTGAGGAGGTTAGATGTGCTATTAGTAGGATGAAGAGAGGGAGGGCAATCGGACCCGATGAGATTCCGGTAGATTTTTTGGAAGAACATGGTCAAGGATGGCATAGAGTGGTTGACTAGACTATTCAATGCTATTATGAAGACTGCAAAGATGCTTTATGAATGAAGGAAGAGTACAATGTTTCCATTGTACAAGAGCAAGGGTGATATTCAAAACTGTAACAATTACAGAGGTATCAAGTCGTTAAGTCACACAATGAAGGTATGGGAGAAAGTGGTGGAGATGAGAGTGAGAAAAGAAGTGTCTATTTCAGAGAATCAATTTAGATTCATGCTGGGGCGGTCGACTACTGAAGCAATTCATCTTGTTTGGAGATTAGTGGAGAAATATAGGGAAAGAAAAAAGGACTTCCATATGGTGTACATTGATCTCCAGAAGGCCTATGACAAAGTTTTAAAGGATGTACTATGAAGGTGCCTAGAAGTGAAAGGCATTCCAATGGTATATATTAGGGCGATAAAGGATATGTATGACGGAGCCAAAACTTTGGAAAGAACGGTAGGAGGAGACTCAAAGTATTTTCTTGTTGAGATAGGACTTGATCAAGGATCTGTGTTGAGCCCTTATTTGTTTGCCTTGGTGATGGATGAGCTGACACGGTCTATTCAGGAGGAGGTTCCATGGTGTATGCTATTTGCAGATGACATAGTACTAATTGATGAGACTCGGACTAAAGTTAATGATAAATTAGAGGTTTGGAGACACACTCTGGAATCTAAAGGGTTCAAACTAAGCAGGACCAAAATAAAATACTTGGAGTGAAAATTCAGTATTGTGAGTGATGAAATAGACATTGATGTGAGGCTTGCCACTCAACTTATTCCCAAGAGAGAAAACTTTAAGTATTTGGGTCCATCATCCAGAGTAGTAGTGATATCAATAATGATGTCACACATCGTATTGGGGTAGCATGGACTAAATGGAGGCTTGCCTCTTGAGTACTATGTGATAAGAATACACCACCTAAACTCAAAGGTAATTTTACTAGAATGGTGGTTAGACCATCTTTGTTGTATGGGATGGAGTGTTGGCCAATCAAAAACTCACATGTTCAGAAGATGCAAGTTGTAGATATGAGGATGTTCCGATGGATGTGTGGTCATACTATGAGTGATAAGATTAAGAATGAGACCATTCAAGAGAAGGTGGAGGTGGACCCTATGGATGGTAAGATGAGGGAAGTGAGACTGCGATGATTTTGACATGTGTAGAGAAGAAGTACCGATGCTCCTTTTAGGAGGTGTGAGAGGTTGGATTTTAGAGTTACACTTAGGAGTAGAGGTAGACCGAAGAAGTATTTGGGAAGGTGATTAGACAAGATATGGCGAGACTTGATCTCACCGAGGACATGACCTTAGATAGAAAGGAGTGGAGGTCGTGAATTAGAGTAGCAAGCTAGTAGGTTAGTAGAATTAGGTTGATGTCTGGACTTGGGATATAGTAAGGTAGTAGGATTAGTCGCGTTTTTATATCTTAGGTTGTCATTATTCGTAATATATATGTTTTTTTTATCGTATTTACACACTATTATATACTTTTTGTTATTAGTTGTTCTTCCTATTTCCTTTTCTTGTCCTTTTAGTTTTTTTCATATCTAGTATTTTTGCTTATGGGTTTTTGAGACGAGGGTTCCTAGGAAATAGTCTATCTACCTCTGAGGTAGTGGTAAAGCCTACGTACATTCTACCCTTCCGAGACCCTACTTATGGGATTCCACTGAGTGTGTTGTTGTAAATATATTTTTGGTTGTGATTTGTAAATATTATTTTGGGTTGTAATATTTCATAATTTTTTTTTCTTTTAGTTTTGATGGATGACTTTTGGATGATGTGCGTTGAATATGTCTTATTCTTTGAACTTTTGATAAAATACTCGTCCATATATAAAACGTCATCCAAAAAATGATGTATCATGTCTCAAAGTCCTTAGCAATTCGGGTATTGATCATCAATATCTTTGATTAAGATAGTTCCATAGATGAGGAGCACAAACTGACTCACCTATTAGTTCATCTCTTGTGAAAATGAACCGTGCATGGATTGGAAGCATCTTGAGTTGACTAAGTAGTGTCAATCTTGGATATGCAATGATTGATAAATTGTGAATGTGTGTTATCTAGCCATTGTTTGAACTCGTGAGCCATTTTTTCATGAGAGGTTATTTGTTTGTTGAAAGGCATGTTTGTTGATAGCTAGAACTTTCTTGGTTTGTCTGAAGTATTATCTTGGTTGAATTTGGATTAGGAAGATGACCTTATCCTTCTTTGTTTTTTTTAAGTACACTTTGACCAAATAGCCACCCTTGACATTAATTGTATCCCTAGTGATCCCTGTTAAGCTTTAAGGCTTTTTCTTGACAGCCTTGTTACCCTCAACCTTCGATTGAAAATATATTCTTTTTGTTGAACACCATTCCTTCCTTGATCTTGAAATTATCAAAGTTGTGGCCAAAGGCCAAAGTTGAGGGTGTTGATAAAAGAGGGTGTCTCCCATTCAGAAGTTTGAGGAAAGAAGTTAGAAAGAAATGGAAGAGTCCAAGAATAATGTAAAAGAAAAGAATAAATATGCTTAAACAAAGAGAGAATAGAAGAATGTAGTTCAAAATTGAACCCTCCAAAATTGTTTGAGAAAAAATCACAGGTGGAGACCCCAAAGATTAAGATGAAACGCAAAATGATGTCAATGGAACAAAAGTAGGTGAACAAAGAATAAAAGAATCATGAGAGTTGTGTGTAAAGTTTAAGGAGGGATTAGTCACTTGTACCCAAATTCTATCCTACCTATCCTATGGCCTATATTACAACCCTAGCAAAGTCCTTTGTGATTTTGGTCTAGATGAGGTTGAGTGAACATTGATTGAGAATAAGGGCAAGCCTATAGATAAAAATTTGCATGTCATTTCTCATTTGGGAATGTGAGTGTTGCTTGATCCTTGAAGTTAATGTCATGATGATTTTATGTGCATAAGGATCTTCTTTAATGTGAGGGTTGGTGGCGATGTTTTTGGGCATTGATTAGCTACCACGTTGACAATTATGAGCATAACTATGTCTTGAGATCTTCTTAGTTATCTCTTGAGGTTTCAAAATTGTGTAAGTGGTTTGTAGAAGCTTTGAGCTCTGACGACAAAGGGAGGAATGGATGTGCTCCTCTTTAAGGCCCTATTTGCAAACATTGTGCTTTGGATTGATTGATATTTGACTTACTTGAGGGCAAGCAAGAGTTAAAGTTGGGGGTGTTGATGAGCTCATATGTTGGACTTATATAGGGCTTAAATTTCTTAAAATATTATCCTCAATGTATTCTTTTGCCTCTTATATTAATCAATTTGTGTGTTTGATGCTAGAAATGAGGAAGAAAATGCATGAAAGGACAAATCTTAGCAACATAGGACAAAGGAGCAAAATTTCCAAAAAGACGGTAGAAGTCGGCCCTCGCTGAACACTTCAGCAGTTTTTCGAATGGATACCTTAACTGCCTTTTGTTAAAGTGTCAAACCCCAAGTATTTTATGAAAAAAGTGACGAAAGTCATGATTCAGCGGATCACCAAACAAGATCAGTGATGCACAATTGCGTCGCCGGATATTATAGTGTCCAAGGCCTCCAGGAGAAGTTCAAAAAGGCAGTCAAGTGCACATTTGACAGATCGCCTATGTGTTCAGTGACACACAATCTTGATCGCTGAATAACGACTTGTTGTGCATAAATTGAAGGTATTTTTGTTTGGAGTATAAAAGAAAATAGGACATTTTGGTACACATTTGACATACATTAAGATCCTCAGTACTGCACTTGACATAATTGTCACGACCCGAAGGGGGGCCTAGATGTGACATGGCGAAAGAGGACCCGAAGACCCTCGATCAAGCCATCATAG
>JBCEWC010012522.1:0-15787 GCA_038996855.1 Solanum aculeatissimum | reverse complement strand
AACTTTTTTTCAGCTACAGCACTTTTATCCAAACACATAACTGCTTATTTTTCAAATAAATTTCAGCACTTTTAAAAGTACTTTAGAAGCACTTTTTAAAAGCTTTTTTTTTTTAGCTAAGCCAAACGGGCTCTAATTTTGATTATAATATGGCTAGAGTTGCAAGGCTCTTGGAGAGTAATTTGTGACATTTAAACAAGTTTTTTTTTACCATAAATATTTTGAATTGTAAATTACTGTAACTTATAATACTTTTTTCGTAGTTTTTAAATATATAAATTTTATTTTAAAATATTTAAAAATGCTCCTTCCAAATTTATGCTCAAAATTAAATAATTTGATTCAAAAAATTTCTGTTATGTCACATAAATTGGATTGAAGAAAATAAGATTATACGTCAAATCATATTATGGACAAAAGAGGAACTCTTCCACTATTTAAAGCATTCGTCATAGTATTTATCCTAATATTCCATATCTAATACCACAAAGAATAATTATATGAAATTGTTAAGAATTATTGGATTGATTATGTGTAACAAATGCCAATTAGTATCTTTAAATTATAATCATAACTATTCCTTTCGTTCTCTAGTGGAATTGTTACAAGGAAAGATCTTGACCTTAATGATGGAAAATATCCCTAATTGGGAGAGATGATCATAAAAGTGGTCAAAAGTTAAAATTTTGATGTAATCCAGAAACTTAGACCATTGTTTGTTGATTATTGTATTTCTTGATTGTTTATAGACCAAGAATGAGTCTGAACCTTGGAAAGGGGGAATGTCTGGGTTTTTAATTAGAGTTCTCAAGGGGTCTTTCGAGGTAGGTGATGATTTGATATTCCTATTTTTGTGATATATGTTTGTTAACTATTTCGTAGTACTTTTTGCATGTATATGAATAGGGAATAATGATATGAATCCAATGAATGATTCTCATCAAATTTCATGTAACGAACCTATTAGTTGAACTTGACAAGTTGTGAGTTATTTATTATGGCAATGATTATGATTGTGATTGTGTTTGTGGATTATGTGTCACATTTTGATACATTACTAGATTGGGTGTCGCATTCTGACATATTATTGGATCAGGCGTCACGACTGATATATTATTGGATCAAGTATCATGCTCTTACACATAATTTGTTTGGGTGTGGGTTCCATAAGAGGACTATGGTTAATTATTGCATTGAGACTAATAATCATGGAATGGGTATATTGAAGACCAAATTCACTACTGCTCCAGTTTTGACTTTGCCTTATGGAATAAAAGATTTTGTGATCTATTGTGATGCGTCTAGAGTTGGTTTGGTTGTGTATTGATACAGAAGGATAAAATGATGGTTTTCTCTAAAAGAGGAGATGTGGTGTTGAGATACCAAAGTAGATTGTGTGTCACAAATATTGATGGTGTTTGAGATAGGATTAAGGTCGAAGCCCATAGTTTTGGATACTCCATTAACCCTGGATCTACAAACATGTACCGTGACTTGAGAGAATCCTATTAGTGGAGTGAAATAAAGAGGTATGTTGTTAAATTTATTTTCAATTTCTCAAATTGTCAACAAGTCAAAGTTGAGCATTAAAGGTCATGTGAATTGGCACAAAGCTTTGAGATTCCTGAATGGAAGTGGGAGATGATTGGTGTGCCGCCAAAATACAATACTTTTAATGCTTTAAACTTGGAATCTTTTGTGTTCTTTAGTGCATTTTACTAGATTTGATGTGTGTCTGCATTTACTTTTATAGGAAACAAGATTTGATGTGATTTTTTCCAAATGTTGTAGATTGGTACTGATTTTAACCTTTTACGAGTCCATCTATGTGTCGTGGTTTGATCTATGAACCACAGGTAGTGTTCATAGATGATATGAAGATCAGTGGAGCTAAAGTGGAAACTACAAAGACCAAGTACGAGCTGTAATTTAGAATATAACTTGTAAAAGATGTCGCAAATGAAGTCTGCTCAAATTCAACAACCCAGACTTCAAACTGAGAGTACGACTCGTAAATCATAGTACAAGTTATAGATTAAGACTGGTGGAATGACATCTATTTTTTATCCAATGCAATCTACGATCAAGACCACGAGCCATAAAACCATTTACGATCGGTAGAATGGCTCATGGAACATGTCAATTTTAGTTTTCCTTGTTCGTCTAGAAGTTGATTTTTCATATTTATATATAGAATTTTTAGTTTTTTTATTGACGTTACACACTCTATTACTTTTAGAATTTTAAAAAATATTGTGATATATTATTTTGGGACTTGTTCATATTTTTGAACAACTTTTGTATTGCAATTCAAGTGAAGAATTTGAGTTTTCATTCTTTTGTTTCTCATTGTAAGTTCGTAATTATGTAAACATCAATTATCATTGATTCTAATACAACGAATATGAGTAGCTAAATCCACAACTAGGGTTGTGGAAACCATGAAAAATTAACAAAATAAAATTGAATAATTGATAATCCTTGAAGAGTGTTCATGTATGTATTATTTATCTCTTTATTTTGATTGCTTTTAACGAAGGAGTATGTTATAACTCGTCTTATTCTTACTTGCTGAACTTAGGGGGTAACGAATGGAAAAGAGATTAATAACAGAGATTTGATGTGATTTCACTCATCTAATTAGCCTGAACGAATATAGGGATGGCTAAATCTGGGACCATGGTAAGAGTTAATAATGCACAAACCGAGAGACGAACCTACTCACGTGGTGAAAGTTATATATTTACCAAACCTAGGACTTAGGTAAATTTAACTTACTAGTTCTGCATGTTGCACACTAGAAAAGGTTAACAATTATGAGGTTATACTGCATTATGAATTCATGGGGAACACAATACGCTAGTTGTATTCCTTCACTGGTTTCATAATAATTACATTCAATTTGACTTTAAACTAAGTTTTATTTACTATTTTATTCAATTATAAATCCCCTCTTGAAAATAAGTTGATTAATAATTTGAATCCACATTAACTGATCTAGGTCTGAATTATATTTCTCGTGGGATCGATCTTAACCTTGATTTGGTTCAATATTTGACAGTGATCACTTATGCTTCTATTAAGAGGTGTTGTTTGGGCATGATCACATTTTGACTATGTTTTTAGGAAATACGGCTTTTGAATTAGTTTAGTTGAAGTGAATTGACTATTAATCCTTATTTTGATATTTTAAGCATTTTAGTTGTTTTTGTTCTTTCACAGTGAACATGTACAGTGTATGCCCAGTACACATAATCGAGGCATTACGTTGACACCATACAACTCTAAGCTATAAAAAACTTTGAGTAGAATGGTTCAAGATAACGCTGCCCGTGACATAGATGATGAGATAGATCATCTTCGAAGACAAGAAGAGAACATGCGCCAAAACTCACTCTTTAACAAAAAATGCCCACCTCTACCTCAAGAGGTGAATTGTCCACCTGCACAGAGAGATAGGGGAGATGCACGGAATAACTATAGACTTGATCCAAATGCAGTTGATGTCACAGGCGTCATTGTGCTACCTCTATTACCATCGAATACTATGTTCACCATTTCGAGTAGGTTGTTACAGATACTACAAGATAGAGGGTTGTTCTTGGGTCTACTAGTTGAGGATCCATATAAACATTTCCATAATGTCTTATTCATTTGTAAGAGCATGGTGGAAAATTAAAATTTGTCCATAGATAATGTTGGGCTTCATGTCTTTCCATTATCTCTTTAGGACGAGGCGATGATTTGATTATCGTAGCTTCGATATAACTCAATATCCACATGGGCAGACATACAGAAGGATTTCTTAGAGAGGTATTTTCCACAGTCTAAGAAGTTGAAGCTCAAGGATTGCATCAACAACTTCCAATAGACACCTGGAGAGTCTATTAGTGTAGCGTGGGAGCAGTTTATGAAATATTTAAGGAGTATTCCAGACCATCAAGTTACGATCAATTCATTATTGGAAATCTTCTATCGAACCTTGGATGACAATGGCAAGGCAGTGGCGAACGCTATAATTAGAGGTTCTTTCATGGATTATACTTTTACGGAGGATGCCCAGAGACTCGAAAGGGTATAAAAAACAACAGAGCTTGGGGAACTAGAGACATTGAAATGATAAGGAGCTCTTTCTCAGTTAATACAAATTTGGAGCAAGCAAAGATAAACCAGAAAATGCTTCAAAAGTAAGCTCGAATAAGTACTAAGTTGGTCTTCTGATGAAGTAAAATCAAGAGCAGGTCAATGCAGTGGGTCAACAAGCAGGAGGACCAATCTATGATGACTTTGGCTATGAGAAGGATGCATGTTTCATAAATATTTAGATAGGGAATTTCTGGACAAATGCCCAAGGATCTAATCAAGATCATTGGTTCTAAGGTTAAGGGAATTAAGGTCGGAACAATAATAGAGAAAATAACTTTCGTGACAACAACAAGAATATAGGTGAATACTATGATAGAAATTGGGCTCAAGACAGAGATGGTGATTGGACACGATGAGATAATTATCACTGTGAAAGGAATAGTGGTATGAGAAATTCAAAAATTGAGGAGATGTTTGGAAAACTACTCAAGAAGGCTGATGAGCAGAATGAAACTTTAAAGGAGATGAAAGCAAACATATCGGAGATCGACCCTAACCTTGGTTAGGTTCTATATTTGACAACGACCACTTATGTTTCTATTAAGAAGTGTAGTTTGGGCATGATCAATGATCAATATAGGTTTCATTATAAATTTTCCAAGGTCCCAAACACAACATGATTTGATAAGGGTGATTATTGATAGGTTGACAAAATTAGTTCATTTCTTGATAGTTAAGATGATTGACACTGTAGATTATTATGCCAAAGTGTACATTCGTGAGATTGTTAGGTTGCATGGGGTTCCCTTGTCTATCATCTGAGATTGAGGAGGTCAATTCACATCTCAATTTTGGAGATCTTTTCACCAAGGACTAAGTTCAAAGGTGAATCTTAGTAAGCCTTACATCCCTAAATAGATGGCCAGACAGAGTACACCATTCAAATCTTAGAGGATATGTTGCAAGCATGTGTCTTTAACTTCAAAGGTAATTGGGATGATCATTTATCTCTCATTGATTTTGTGTATAACAATAGCTATCATGTAAATATTCAAATGGCTCCCTATAAAGCTTTGTGTAGAGGAGATGTAGATCACCCTTTGGGTGGTTTGAAGTTACTAAAGTTAAATTGATTGGACCTGATCTTGTTCATCAACCTATGGACAAGGTGAAGGTTTTTAGAGAGAGGTTGAAGACTGCACAAAGTTGTCAGAAATCTTACAATGCCGCGAGAATAAGAGACTTAAAATTTGAGGTGAATGATTGGGTGTACTTGAAAGTGTCACCCATAAAGGGTGTTATGAGATTTGGAAAGAAGGAAAAGTTGAGTCCCGGATACATTAGTCCCTACCAGATTGTGAGGAGGGTTGTAAATATCCCTTATGGAGAAATTAATTTATTGAGAAAGTCACATGGAAAGCTGAGGAAGATATGAAATCTAAATACCAATATCTATTTGTGCCCAAAGATTCTATCATTGAGTTTGAATAGTTGATTGTCTAGAGAGTCAGATTGGTTGATTGATTGAGTCTTGATTGTTATTTGTGTCTCGAGTCCATCTCTAGTTACTCATCATTCGAGGATGAATGATTCCAAGGGGGTGATATATAGTTATATCCCAGAAATTATTAAAATACTCCTAGATGAGAGATTGACTGCATAATTCATCATTCCAATTTTTTGAATAAATTCGAGGTCAAAATCACGATCAACGCAAAAATTTGATTGGGGTAGTAGTCCTAGTCAAATTTTATGTCAATCGAATAAAGAAAATATTAGAGTGAAATTACAGAAATAGAAAAGTAGACGACAACTCCGTGACGTGGAGGTTCCCCAAAATAGGTCAAAAAATTATCTTTTTAATTTTCAATGGTGCCAAATAGTTATCAGAAGTTTTCATAAAAATATAAACTAAAATGAAGCCTTGGCGCGACGCGAACTAGGTTCATCCTCGGTCAAATTATACAGTTTAATGAAAGACATTCCAGATTTTTTTTTACCCTTCTTATACTTAGCCCACGACTGATATAAGTCATTTTTTACCTTAAAAGGATTTCTAAATGCATTCCTAAGTTCTTTTATGCAATTTAACAAAAGGACTAAGGCTAAGGAGAGAAAAACAAACTAGGGTTCAAGTGATTGGAACAAAACTCTTACCAATTTGATTGTTATTCTCCATCTCATGTATGTGTAAGGCTACCTAAAACATGAATTAAGTTCTTCCACGTACCCCATACATATGGTTGATTGAATAATGAACTATTTGAGTTTTCTATGAATGATTTCTTGAGAAATTTCCTAAATCTGAATCATTCTATATTCGAGAAAATACACTAATAACAACTCTTGAATCATGAAAAAACTTAAGAGACAAAATCAAAGGAATATAAGTATGAATAAACTTTTATGATAAGAACTTAGTGAATAATGTAGGGAAAAGGGTCAAAAATGTTCTTGTACTATCAGAAAGGATAAAAAATGTTCTCACTTTATACTTTGGGCCATATATGCCCTTGTACTATAAAAAATGGATAAAAAATGCCCTGATACTAATGGAAAAGGGTCAAAAATACCCTTGATTTAGATTTTGGTCCAAAAATGCCCATGTCAATGATATTTTGGTCCAAAAATGTCCTTATTGTTACCAAATAAGTCAGAAATGTCATTTTTAAAATGAATGTATATATATATATATATTTTCTTTTTAAACATATTGTATTCCTAATAAAAAAATTATTTTTAAAAAATTCTTTTCTTATTTTATTTTTTTAAATCACATTAACTAATAAAAATGTAAAAAAATAATTATTTTCTTAATCTCATTTTATCAATTAAAATAGAATATTGTACCCCTGTAGCAAATAATATATGTCATAAATATAAGATCATAGTAAACCAAACATTAATTTTTATTTAGATAACAATAAAAATAGTAATTATAATAAAAAAAAATTCTCGAATTGAAGTAAGATAAATATTTACTAATTAAAAAAAATGTCCTTATTGTCAATACTTTGGTCCAAAAATTCCCTTATCATCATTTTTTTACCAAAGTATCATTGGCAAGGGCATTTTTGACCCATTTTTGATAGTATAAGGGTATAAATGACTCAAAGTATAAACAAAGGGCATTTCTGATAGTACAAGGACATTTTTGACCCTTTTCCCAATAATGTAAACTTGAAGCTCAATAAATAGTATATTGTAATTGTATTACTAGAATTCAGAATCTCTTACAAACTATTTATATCTTAAAATCAATACAAAACCTCCATTCGAGTTCTAAAGTATCAGAACCAATGGTTCTTATCAAATAAATAGAGTTGAGACTTTTTGTTTTTAATCAGAGATTTCGAATTCACATCTGAATAGATACTTACTCGACCTCCTTAATATAAAACTTCACGACACAAACAAAGAATATATATATATGGCAAATAAATCTAGACATACTCATTAGTATCTTAATACGATAAAAATGAGGGTTCAATTTTCATATGGTGCATTTTATAATTGTGTAATTTTAAAAATTGGCCTCCGAAAATTGATATTTTATCAAAAAATAAAAAAAGACTACAAAAGTCGATTTTTAATAGTGACTATTCTTGACATTTCGAGAACTAGTAATAGCGATTGTTGCTTCTTATGCTCTGATAATTATGTTAAACTATATTTCATCAATTCTTTTAAAGAAAGTATTCAAGATCTTGACATGCCATTTTCACACAATCACCTAATGTATGAAGTACCTCGACTTGTCAATTCAACATGCTTCAATAATGCATTCACAAATTATTGACACTATTTTATAGTACTTGTGTTTCTATAGAGGGATATTTGCATCTTTAGTCCTCTAATTATTGATGAATTTTAAATTAAATTAGTCGTTGTTTCGATTCAAAATTTTGTAAATACAATTAAAAATATTATTTTTAACATGTTAGTGTGTACCCCATTAATGTTATTTTTAAATCTTATCTTCTGAATACAGTATAAAATAAAGTGATCGACTATCAATAAAAGTTTGAAATGCTTTTTTTTCTCTATGTCTAAACACTTTTTGTTTGGGATTTTAGAAAAAAAATGTATATTTACATTAATCTTTAGTTATTCATTAATGGTGTGCTAGTAAAATACAAATAAAAATAAATATATTAATTGATTTAAAATTTTGGATCCAATTCTAAATGCTTAGGACAAGAATGTGTCCATAATATATGGCTATTGGTTGGATTTATTGTGGCTTGTGGCTCATGATATGAAATGTTACTTTCTGAAATTATTTAAGGAATGATTGATAGTCACACCATTCTCTATTATTGGAAGTCTTTTTTCATCAGTCAATCTTACAACCCCCCCCCCCCCTAACCCCCCTATTGTGTATGTGGAACTAATATGTGGATAAAAGAAGGATTTTGAGTTCTTATGAGGGTGTATATAGAAGTAGTAGTCTCTATCCCTATTGTGTTTTTATACTCCCTCCATTTTTATTTTCTTTTTAGTCTGTTTCAGAAAAAATAACTATTTCCTTTTTTAATATAACTCTTTCATTATTTTTCGAAAACAACATCTCTATCTCTATGAGATAGTGGTAAGTTTACGTACATTTTACCCTTATCAGATACTACTTGTGGGATTTCACTGGGTATGTTGTTGTTGTTATAGTATAACTCTTTCATTACAACTTTTCAAATGGCATGTTTAAAATCACAATATTAAAGGATATTTTGGTTTATTTGACTTTAACATATTTTAAATTTAAGACCACAAGATTCAAAAGTCCTTTTTACCTTTTTAAACTTTGTGTCAAGTCAAAATGAAATGAAAGAAATTTATCCTTTTCTCAAGTTTTTAATCCATGGTACTTGCTCTATAATATGTAGCTTTCTTGTACATCTTCCTTCTCTTAGACACTATTGCAGTGGGATTAAGACAATAGTTGTACATGGACTGGCTAATTTGTCCTCAAATATATGCATGGTTAATTTCTGTTCTTTTCATATTATCCTCTTTTTTTATTTGTGTCACTACCATCTCATCTGGCTAGGGTCACTCATGACATGACCATAACAATAATAATTATTCCTTATTTCCAAATAAATTAAGGTTGGTAATATGAATTATCATTTCTATGGTTATACTCATTTTTTATATCCTAATAATAATTGGTTATTGTCGCAATCTGAAATTCGGGTGTGATGACACTCACCTACCTCACTAAGGTGAATCAACCCAAAACCTAAATAACTCTACATATTAATAAAAATGGAAGATAAATAGTGTATTAAGATAGATAAGCATAGGAAAAATAAAATTACAATCCTCCCAGAACTGGTGTCGCAGCTACAAGCCTCTAATATAGAATACTCAAATGAAATACAAGTCTCAATGTCTAGTTCTCAAATAGAACAAAACATAAAATGGGATCCTCGAAGGTCTGCTGAAGATATAAACAGCTACCTCACAAGTGATCCAATATCTCTCTCCAAAATCTGAACAGGAACCTATAAAAATGTAGCAAGGGGTGAGCACCAAGCAACACGACGCTCGGTAAATGGATACTAACCTAAAGTAAAGCAATGAAGAGTACAAGTATTCCTGATATCCCAATCACATACCGCCGAACTACACACCTACACTCAGAAAGTCCCAGCACAATATAACATACTAATCACAAGAATATATATATAAGCTCGTCACATAGCAATATCTCAAAGTATCCAACTAGTATACAAGTCAAATTGTACAATAAATGGTCAATCTCATAACAAGATATATAATAATAACAAGTAAGTAATGACATGAGATGGAGTGTATGTCGTGAGATGTACATAATGCGATGCAATGTCAGATAATCATGATACATCTCTGTCCTACGATACACATTCGATGATAACCTCAGACCGAAACGTATGGAGGCCACGCAAGGACCATGTATCTGAGAATATTGTTGGTAATGACCTCGATCAATGCTCACCCGATCAAAAATGACCTCGGTCCTAATATCAGTCGGCATATTACCTCGACTCGCCGACAAAAACCTCGACTAAACATCGACCGATAGAGACCTCGACCACCAATCCACATGTTACTTTACTCATCTCTCGGTTGTAGCCATCACAAGTATCAATGCATAAATAATAGTAGATGCAGTGTGCACAATGTCTGTTTATCTCAATATTCAATATCATTATAGTTTCAATATATCAATCTCATCTCAATATAGGCACCATCTCAATATCACTGTCACATCATTCACAAGATCACATGTTTTACGGATTCACAATTAATTCAGAATTAAATATTTCAACATAAGAACAACTACTCAATCCGAAACCTTATGATCAAAGTCTATGGCGATACAATTCTACCTAAAGTACTCAATTCCACACACATAGGAGCATACAAGGCTCAATCATACTTAACAAAAGGTTAGAAGCTCACTAGCCTTAGAAAAAGTCTCGAATCAAGCCAAATCAATGGTCTTTCCCCTTTCTCGATAATCTAAATCACCACAATCTATTAAAATATAACATCACCAATCACATAACGAATCAAATGATACTAAAATTAACCAATTCAGGTGAAAATGACAAAATGATAAAAAATTCTACGCCAGAATAAGTAATAAAGAATTAAAAATTAATACATGAAAATGTTCTCCAAAAAATAAGAAATTCAACGATGAAAACCATTTCGAAAATGGAGTTAAAATGAAGTATAAATCATAAAATTAGCATTAGGAATCAATATCCCAAAATTCTCGAATTAAAATTAGCATTAGGAATCAATATCTGAAATATTTGAAGCTTTCAAGAAGTTTAAAGCACTAGCTTTAGGTAGCTAGTTCTTTTACCTAGTCTTTAGGTAGCTAGTTCCTTATTTGTAGAAGAGAATTTCTAACAATTATTTAGGACGTAAGTTAGCATAACTTTTGATTTTCTTGTTATGTTTTCAACCTATATATGGGCAGCTTTCTTTTGATGAATAACACAACATATTAGCATTATACCTTCCCCTTTTCCTGCGTTGTCTTTCTCTTCTATTTTTATTCAACAAAAACATCATCTGGTTTACCAACATTATTATCACTATTTACAATTATTTTGAAAAAATATTAACGCATAGGAGTCATTTTTCAAAAGCCAACTTTCGATATATATTTTTCTTCGTACCAAACATAATTTATGAGCCAAAATTCGAGTTAAACATATGGGAATGTGCACAAATAACCATTTTAGTGCCCTTATTAAAAGAAAAGTCAAAATTTATAACGTTTTAAAGTAGAGACAAGTACTAAAAACACCCTCGAACTTGGCACGAATTATTAGTTTCATCCCTAAACTATTGATAGGCTTAAAAACACCCCTCAACTTGGCAAACTAAGTTTAAATACACTCTCGAACTTGGCACGAATTATTAGTTTCGTCCCTAAACTATTGATAGACTTAAAAACACTCCTCAACTTGGCGAACTAAGCTTAAATACACCCTCGAACTTGACACGAATTATTAGTTTTGTCCCTAAACTATTGATAGGCTTAAAAACACCCCTCACCTTCATGGTTTTGTAACTTATTAAATTTTAATTTGAAATTTTGTAGAGCTTCATTTGCTGCCATATTTTTACAATCCCAAAATCTTCTTACGAGATTGTCATCCGACCATGAAATTTTTAACGTTCCCGAAAGTCTACATTGACAAAAAATAATCATAAACAAATTAAAATAGGAAAAGAAAGAGAATCAAGCAATTAAAAATGAGAATGAAAAAAAATCTTGCTTTGAGGTCACCATTAATGGAGGATAGGTTAAATGAGAAGAATAAGGGTATTCTAGTAGTTGGTAATTAAAAATTAAAGGAAAAATTAAGGTTGATGTAGTCTTTTTTTAACCTTTCACGTGTTTTAAATAAATTGTACTCACTTGTTATGTCATGTGGTATGGGAGGGGTGTATCTAAGCTTAGTTTGCCAAGTTGAGGGATTTTTTAAGCCTATCAATAATTTTGGGACAAAACTAATAATTCGTGTCAAGATTGAGGGTGTATTTAAGTTTTGTTCGCCAAGTTGAGGGGTGTTTTTAAACCTATCAATAGTTTAGGGACGAAACTAATAATTCGTGTCAAGTTTAAGGATATTTTTAGTACTTCTCTCTTTAAAGTATAGTCGCCTCACAAGACATCGCGATTGAATTTGAATCGAGATTAAATACGGTTCAAATTCAACCATTACTAGAAATTAGTCAATTTTTGAGAGATGTTCTCTCAAAAATTTGTTAGAAATATTTCTGACAAATTTTACCAATATTGACTAAACCTTTAATAATAATTTAATACATGTTATACTTTAAATGGTGTTATTGAAAAAAAAAAAACTACTTGATGCCATTCCATTTAAAATATCTCCAAGGTTAGGTCAAATGAGTTATTGTCACTTAATTCTCTTATATTAACCACCAATAGAATTTAACACCAACTCCCTGGCCAAGGACATAAACATGAAATATGATAATTGATTGTTAATTCATAAACATTTTAATGTTAATTAGGTGAAAGTTATTGAGTCTCCCACATTGGTGGCAACATTTGGTCTCCTTATATGGACTCGGATCCCTTCGTTCACTTTTAGTTGTAAAAAAATTTCTAATTTGATTTTCACTTTTACTTGTCATTTTTGACCGATCAAGGTAGGACAATTTTTTTTCTTTATATTATATTCTCAATTTATTGTCATTGAGTTAATGACTTTGATAGATATAGTAAGTGGGCCCTCTTAATTGTGCCAAGTCAGAATTTGACTACTAAAAGTGAACGAAGGAAGCAGTTTTTGAGGATGAGTTAGGCTCAGGTCCTATATCTGTCATTGTATTAGAGTTAGGCCCATCTCAATGCTTATGCTATATATCCATCGATGTCGTTCTTGATCCACGCACCAAGCTTCCAATCATTCTTGACGTCAAAAGGGTTTGCCACGTCTCCCACATTGGCGAGTCTGTACAATTCTCACCTTATAAATTAACTTTTGAAGTTGAGTTAGATCCAGATTTTACATCGATCAATCGTAACTTAATAAAGTACTTTTGAGACAAAGAGGGGCATGCATTATGCATATGTGTCTCTAGGTCATTCAAAGACCTTGTTTATAAAACTTTATAGTAAATTCCAAAATGTGTGTTGCGTCCTCAACTGTACAAACTCAGACAAGCATCATGCAAATGCCACACATATCATTTAATGTTTTCATACTTTAACTAATGTCATACTAATACATGCATGAACAATAGTGTTGAACATGGAATTGTTTAAATTCATGTACTATATAAAACTTGATTGGTTTTATACTTTTGGGAAAGAACAACGTAAAATCATTGAATCTCATAAAAGAAAAAGATCTATCAATATTGTAAGAGGTTTACAATTTGAAGACGACAAGAACGATGCATATTAGTTGAAGCAGTGTCACGCAACATCAATTCATTATTAAACACACATGTATAAAATCAATGTACTAATAGATAAATATGAATTAAACAACATTGCTTGACAGAGGTAACTATGTAGTGAACAACACTTTGCACAATTGAGGTCCCTAGTTTTGGAATATAGTGATTGTATAACAAATGTATACACAGTATATAATAAATGATTATATTGGCAAAATTTTGTCAAAAAATAAGGTTATATTTTAATGTGATCTTTGTTGGGTTATTGCATAGCGTAAAAATCGCATATAGTTATTCGGTAATACTATAGCATTACAAAAGCAATAATATACAAGTCATGTTTGTAGAGGGCAGAATATTATACGCAGATGATCTTATTCTTATTTTTGTGGAACAGAAAGGTTATTTTTGATAGAATCTCAGCTCAAAAGAATGATGATACTCTAGCGTGATTTATTTTGATCAATAAAAAAAGGAACAAAGGTCCTTGAACTTTGTAAATTTACATTTATTTCTCTATTCTAGTGGATTATATTTTATGTGGATATAAAGCATCAATTCTTAGGAGTACTAGAAACATGTATGTACATGTGCTAGTGTAAGGATTTTTTCAGACAATAAATCTTGATTAAGTCCACAAGGAATTTAAGAAGTAGGTTGAAAATGACATAAAAGTTTTTTATGATTGGGATTTTAAATACCAATTTGTTGATAGAGTTGGACAATTATTGGACTACTAGGCCCAACATTGCTACACTAATTATTGGTCATGTCCAAAGAATTAGAGTTGCAAAGATTTTGTTTTCCTATGATTTGTTGACTAAATAATTGGAAATAGACATTGAGGAACTTCTAGGTTATTAATAACATCTTTTCAAACAATATTTTATATGAAAAAACTTGAGTTTGCATGAATAATTATTTTCTTGATTTGTTCTAATATTGCAACAATCATTTTACTTGCAAGATAGGACTCTCAGTTTTATTTGGCTGGACTTCCATTGCATATATAATCCAATGGATAAAGAAGCCCAAAAGTTAATGGCCCATCCAAATTAAAATGATTTAGGCCCAAAAAATATAATTTGGGGGGTGCATCACTACAATAACAAGCATAAAAAGTTAGTCACTAATCCAAAATATTTTTAAAATTCGTAACTATCGCATTATTTTTTGGAAAAATAACGTATCTAGGCAAACATATGATATTTATTTACATTATACAATTTTAGTTTGAAAAAATTACAATTTATAACTATAGCTAGAGTTATTTATAACTATAGTTAGAGTTTTGTTGCTATTTTCTCTCTCCTCGCTTCCTCTCTCTCGCTTCTCCTCTCTCTATTTATGCAATTTTTTGTTAGATATACAATTACATATGTATACCAGCTGCATATATACAATTATTTTGACAGATATACAAAGTCAATTAGACAAATATACATATACAATTTGCCTCTCTCTACTCTCTGCCCTCTCTCGCTCGCCTCTATCCTCCCTCTCTCAATATCACTCGCCTCTCTCCTTCCTCTCCTAATCATGTTTGCCAGATATACAAATACATATGTATATTAGTTACACATATACAATTATTTGATAGATATACACATACAATTTGACAAATATACATATACAATTCGCCTCTGTCCTCCCCTCCAGGTCACATAGTCAAATTTATGCTGTGTAATTATGTAAAATATAGTTATTTGACCATATTAAGTTTTAAACCTTGGTTATTTATGAAAATTCCCTTTTTAAAAATTCGTAACTATCGTATTATTTTTTTCGTCAATCGAATTTAGGTTAAACAAGTTTTATTCATATCAACACATCTCACATAAATAAAATTCAAATTCAATTTTTTTTCATCAATTACCTCTAAATCTGCCAACTTTTTCTCATGGTTTTTATGTTCTTTTTTGATGAAGTGTCACACATAATGTCTTAAGAAACTCCATGAATGGACACTATAAATGCTCTAAAATCATCAAATTCAGCCAATCAAAATCTCTTTCAGTGTCATTCATCCAATATCATTATTTACTTTTTCAAATATAACTAGATTTATGAAAAATGTATTGATAAATACACACACATATACACATGCATACATACACACACATATACACATACATACATATATATACACATTCCAAGACAACAAAAAACGAGGGGTTCTAGCAAAACAGAACCAATGATGTCGAGCTAAGAGCACCTTCATTCCTACAAAAAATGGTGGATGTACAAATCCACAACGGAT
>JBCEWC010012521.1:0-15788 GCA_038996855.1 Solanum aculeatissimum | reverse complement strand
TCAGTTAACACATAAGAAACATTGAGAAGACTCAAGTAGAAAAGTACTTTACCCTTCCACCTCTTGAAGTGATTACCATTGAACCGAAATGGCTTGTTAAGATCTCCCATCTTGACATCCGTGGATTTTTCAATTGTCGCCATTTGAATCTCCTTAAAATTGTTCGTGAAACTTACAAAAGATTACAAATAACAACTGAAATTAAATTGAAGAAAACAAAATCTCCAGGCTGAGGCGCAGATATCTCACTCTCTTTAAGGAGATTCAAGCTCACTACAGCAAAAGTTTTCACCGGTCCAGCAGTAATCCTCTTGACTTGTCCCCTCGAGGATACAACATCCTAAACACAAAATGTGTAACTCAACAAACTCTGGACAAGAGTTGATTCTCAAGCTCCACAAAAAGAACACCTTCCTTCAACTAATAAGAACTCTCTTTTTGATAAACTTTATGCACTCTAGTTTTTTTTCTTCTTATCTTTCTCTACCCAAACAAATGAAGACTTCCACTATTTATAGTTGAAGAAGTCTTCCATGCAATGAATAAGAAGTAAATAGGGTAGATTAATGGAGAAGATAAATAGCCTAGAGGTTACATATGTTACAAGGTGTAATGGAGGAATAAAGAGAAAATGAAGAGTGGGGTAACAAATACCTTGGAGTAACTCCAAGGAATGGCTCATAGTTTTATACTAGAAGAGCTTGTTAAATCCTAGGGGATATACCCATACCGGGTGAAATATCCTTAAGGACAGTGTCTTTTGACATGCCTCAAGCTATAAAAATTCTTTACAAGTGTTTGTGATGAAGTGTTCGTATTAGTGATAATGTTCGTGTTCGTGATGAAGGAGTATTTTTTGTAAGATTTTCAACCCCTCTTAGCAAAGATAGCCTCCTCTAATGGACACAGTACCTTATATCACTCTCAAAATAATCTTCTTGGAGAGGCATAAGAATTGCTTCAACTAGATAAGTGGAAAACTCCTACTCTGAGAAGGAGAAAGAGATAAGACAAGGAAAAAAAGTACAAAAGTAGGGGCAAAATGTGACTATAAAAAGGAGCTCAACTACATCAAATAGTCTTGGTTTTGCTGTCAATACAGTCGGAGAGAAAGTTTCCACACCAATCACTGCAATACAACTCAAGAAGAAATATCAGTAATTCCAAAAATATTCAAGCATGTTGATGGAGATCTTATGTTTATTGCCAAATGCCAAATTTCCTCTTATATAGTAATAATTAAGAGAATAACTTCTTAAAGTTGATAGATTTTGGACGTTACCAAACTGACTCTTAATACGAATATAAACTAAACTAGAGAAGGGTAAAAATGATCAATGGCTCACAGGAAAGGGAAGATAAGGGATTTTAGAATCTAGATTAAGAAAGTATTATTATGGAAGGAATGGGTTTTAGTGGTAGAGCTTTGAATTCAATAATAAATTTAGAATTTGTTGGAGTCGTATAACGCTGTCAAACTATTGAATCCTAGATGCATAGAATAAGTCAAATTATTACTGATAGACCAAAGAAGACTCTTCGACAATGATCTAAATAGCATGTTTGGCAAACCCCTTGAGGCAAAAAGTGTTGTATTTTTTTAAAAAAGTTGTTATTTTTAAATAAATAAATAAAGTGTTTGATCAAATTTTTGGAAAAAAATAAGTATTTTCGGAGAGTAATATAAGTTATATTTCAAAGGCTAAAAAATAACCTTTTTTTTTTTTCCAAAAATACGTTTTTGAAAATTACTGCTTAGCAAATACACTTAGAGCTTGTTTGCGTGAGCTTATAGTTTATAATAGCATATAAGTATAAGCCATAGAGAATTATAACTTATTATTTCTAACTTATTTTTGTCTTTGTAGATTTGAAACACATGCATAAAAATATATTTATATTTTATCCAAACATTATAGACTAAAGGTGGTTAACAATTATTTTGATTTAAATATGTCTAAAATAAGTCAATCGGAATAGGCTCTTAATTAGAAGCACACTTTTTAAAAGTTTGGATAAACACAATGACTTCTCACCAAAAAAAAAAAACATTTTCAAAATAAGCTTATTATTGAAT
This sequence comes from Solanum aculeatissimum, assembly GCA_038996855.1. Classification (NCBI taxonomy): domain Eukaryota; kingdom Viridiplantae; phylum Streptophyta; class Magnoliopsida; order Solanales; family Solanaceae; genus Solanum; species Solanum aculeatissimum. The sequence goes on along the minus strand of JBCEWC010012521.1, from coordinate 13,711 downwards.
CTTGACCAAACAAATTGTAAGTCACTTTAAAATAATCGATATAAGTGCGTTAGTGTAAGGAACAATTTTTATTTTTTTTTTAAATCTTCGATTGTACATTTATGTTCTTTTTCAACGAATTTAACTCTAATTTGAGCGTATTTGATACATTGAGTAAGCAATTCAATTATATCCCAAGTAATATCAGAATTGCTGAGAACAATGCAGGGTGAGGGCAAGAATTAGAATATTTTTAAATGTTTAATCCTCATAAGAAGAAATGAAGAAGACCTCATGCTTCATCTAATCTAAAAAGGCAAGGTCTTAGATGACGATTAAATAACATATGGTAAGTGTAAAATGTACAATCGTGGAGGTAAAGTAGAATACTTTACACTTCATTCAATCTAAAATATCCTAGTTATATACCTTATACAACGCATTACATCCGAATTTAAAAGAACAAACAACTTAATTAGGTAATCAATTGAAGATTTAAAATTAAAAAAACAGGAATACAAGAAGAGAATTGAAGAAAAGAGGTTACAACTTACAACAATTGTGATCATCAAGCACGTGTGACTCTCTAGCTTGAAAATTAACCGAAACATATATAATAATGACAAATGAATGCATCGAAATCACGAAGAAAATCAATTTGATTGTTAAAATTTTTCATTCATGATCCATCTTATTTGCCTTAGAAATTAGTCTGACAATCTTCTGATCTGATCTTGGATTTATTTGGCAGCGATTCAACGTCGAAGTCACACGTAACAGTCACGTCCTTTTTTAATGTTTTTGCCCAGCTCGTAACCTCCATTGGTGCATTAATGGTTAGAGTCATTGGAATAAGCTTCTTGTCATCATTAAGACTTTTCTGAAAATCAGCAGGCAGTTTTCCAGCATCAAGGTTGAAATGAGACTTTGTTGAATCTTTAGGCCCTTGGGACAATGAGGGATATTTCCCATGTCCAATTTCTTGTTTCTTGAAATTAAGAGTGGCCATGCCTTTATTTCCTTTACCAAATGACACATCCATTCTCTCATTTACGTTAACGATTTTCAAATCAACCTCAAATTGTGGCGGACTCTTATTCTTTTGCCCATTTGAAGGTTGCGTAGCGTTCTTGAAATGAACATTAGTGATTGAAAATTCAGGAGATTTAGGTGCATACAGTATGTGAATAATCAACACGATAATTCCAATGGCGATACCTATAAGAAGTAAAAAGGAAAATATCCAACAACAACATGTGCATTTCCTTTTCTTTTTAGTATCTGGCTGTCGATGATTTTCCACAATTTTGGCATTTTCAGGAGGAGGGACACGATAAACTTGGTCACGAGGGATTTGAACAACGTAGGTATGATCCGGTGAGCGAGCCGGGGTGAGAGAGAGGCGAAGCGATGTGGCGGATGAGAGGAGATTTCTGGCTTTGCCGCCGGAAGATGGTGACCGCTCCTCCATGCCAGAACGAGGAGCGGTGGATGTAAAGGAATTAGGAGGACAAAAAGGTAGAAAAAATTATGGGAATGGGATTATTTGGAGTTGGCCATAATTGGCAGCAAATTATTGTTTGAGAAAGTTTGGTTTTTATTTTTGTGCGAGTGTATCGTTATACGGTGCTGATTTTTTTCTGTTAATACACTTCGATTTATGAAATTTGGCAGAATATTTAGATACCAATTAGTCGTACAAAATTTTCTATGGTGATTGGTTAGTTATGGATTAAATAACTGCGAAGAAGTCATCTTTACTAATTAATACGAGATTTTGTAAGAAGAAAAAAAAAGTTTTACGTATTCAAAGTTTAAAAATGAACACTAAACATACATGGACTAGCTATTAAAAAAAGAGTTACACAATATGTGATTAGCACTAGTTTTTCAAGATATTTTCATGATATCACGCCTTATAGGTAATGACAATACTAATAATTTGTATTTTTCTTTCTGATTCCAATATTTTTTAATTAAAAATATTATTTTTTAAGATAATTATTATTATTGAATGATCATATGAGAAATTAATTTATTTGTTTTAACATATAAATGCTTTTTTTTTTCCCGGTTCACTTCTTTATGAAAAATGCTCCTTCTGTTCTCATACATGACTAAAAAATCAAAACCATGCGTCTATACAGCAATGATCAATGTGGCATTTCTCAGCTTAGAATTTTAGCTTGTATTAGGGATGCTAAAAATAGTAGCTGTTGGAGAATGAGATGAAAACTTAACGTAACATATAACAATTTCAATTTTTCACTTTGATATTAATCCTTGTTGATGTATATGTATTTTATTAATAAAATTATAAGAATATATACTTTAAGAGCTTATATTATTAATTATGTCAACCCTCAAAGATATTTACAGATTTAAGTTTTTATTTACGTTCCTATACATCTTGTGTTATTATTATAATTTTTTTTTTAAATTTAATATCCATTTAATCCTATAATAAAAAGACATTTATTTATGATCTTGTCTTGCTTTTAATTGTGTATATTATGTTTTTTAAGTTGCATTAAAAATCTTTAATAAATTCTTGGAGTCGCCATGTTTTTTATTTAATATTTTATTGGGATTACCTGAAATTCCCAAGGAATTGTTTTTTGTTCTACCTATTTAGCCCGAATTACGGATTTATTAGGATTTGACTTTGCTTTTATTACTTTTTATATTTTCAAAGTATTCTAAATTTATTTTTCTTTTTTCCTTTTTGGTGCAAAGCTTCTGCATATTCCACCTAAAACGTATTGTGCACACTTCGTATTGGCCTTTCGAGTTCCATCACCCTACGATTTCAATTCCACACAATCACCGTACCAATTTCGATTGTTGGATTCATTGTTGCATCCATTTTTCTCGTTGATTTTCAGTGACGTTTGTGTTTTATCTGTGCATTTACTTGTTCACCATGTCAAATTCCGCTTAGAAAACCCCTATTTGAAAAAATCCTAGGCAAAATCAAGATTCAATTTCTTTGGATAGTACCCCTATCCATTGTTCAAGGTCAAACTTTGATCTTCATGATAGTGATTTTGAGAATGAACTACTGATCTTAAAAAGATTTCATTTGAACTAAGAAAATAAATTTACTAGATGCTATATGCAATGTACTTTCTTTTCTTTAAGTAATTTTTTCTTTATAACAGTAATTTTTTTGACGATTTTAATTTCATTTTTTAAAATATTTTTTCCATAGCCTGGTATTGTGGTTGGAAATAAAGTTAATACAAAGAAAGCTACAAAGCCCAAGAAGAGGAAGGCTAAAAACAGGGACCAAGCTTCAAATGTATGTAAAGATAATTTATCATTTTTTATTTTTTATGTATTTATTTTGACAAATCATTTTCCAAATTATCTTTTGTGCCGTTTAGTATTTACTTAAGCAATTAGTTTTAAAATATTCCCTACCTTTTTTTTCTGTTTAGCCGAAGGTAAAATTATCTTGATGGTTGGCATATACCAATTTTAATGTTTTTGTTGAGATATTCGAGCATTTGACCAAACTGAATATGCTCCAATTGTTTAAAGATTCTCCATTTGGGTATCTTTTGTATTTACCTCGGATGAAAATTTAACCTCATCTGATAAGGTCTTTGATGCACCATGAGGTAGCAAATGATCGTAAAGACATATTCAGGTTCAATTTGAATGGTACTTGATACGTCCAAACTCATACCTCGAATGAAGTGCAAAGCGGTCGTTGACCAAATAAAGAACCCAAAAAGAGTTGGGGTCGATCCCACAAGAAATGCGTGAAAATACAGCTAATAGTACTTCGTCTCACGTGTAATTACTATTTCCAAAATAACAATGCATAATGAAAATGGGGGGTTTTGCAATAGTATTGAAAACTAATTAACACACTTAATCTACTGATTACTATCTGCGATGACTATTGAGATTCAACAATGACTTGCTAGACTAGGTTTCTGGTTCCCATGACACCAATTCCAATATTCAAACTTAGAGCTTTTACAATAGTGATCACATATACAGAGTAAGTAAATAGTTAACACCTAATTCACCTTCCAGTCCCTTTTAGATGTATATCGTTCCTTACCTTTCAGTCTTAGAACGTGTTACTCATTTTACTCTTACTTTCCACTCTAGGGATACTCTCACCTTCTGGTCTCGAGTATTTAGACTAGGTTAACAACCCCGAATTCTGCCACAAGAATCTTTTCCTAATCACTACTTCCCTTTCGGACAAATAATAAATACAAGGTTACCCCAATGCGTCGACCCATCAACGTTTAAGTTCAATTGAAGACATCTTATGGTGTATATGATAATCATTTCCGACATTAGCCCTAAATTTACCTATCTTCTTTGGTAATCATGGTCCCCACAACCCTAATTGTGGGTTTAGCCTAGCATGCTTGAAGAATCCGAATTAGAACAAGATGAAGAAGTCATGAATCACACTTACGATTGGATGATTAATGAAATTACGGCTTGCAATTGCAATTCAATGGATCAGACGTAGCAAATATTTGTAAAAGTAGCTTTACAATCATAATATCTCCTTTGTTCAATGTTCAGTAGTCAATGATACTTAAAAATGACCTAAAAATGTATTTATACGACTTAGAAATAAATCCTACGCGAACTAGGAAAACTGGGCGTCGGTATGCCCGACGGCAACTACAAAGACCGTCTAATGTTAAACGGTCTGTATAACCTCCCGTCTGATTACACTTAGAACAAACTTTTTTCCCGCTTTGGTTTGACCTTTCTGCCTCACTTGACGGATGTTTATGACGGACCGTGTACCGTCACACGATCCGTGTAACTTGCCTTAGTACTCCGTCTTCGTGTGTTTCTTGTCAAAGGTTTTACCTCATTTGAAAATTCGCCAAATGGACCGTGAACAGCATCACGGCCCGTCAAATGCACCGTGTGATTTCGCTTGGACTCAGTTCCTTGCCCACTTTCATCACGACATTCTGCCTCAGTCCACGGTCGGTTACACGGCCAGTGAAGGAGTACACGGGCCGTCAATCTTCCCGTGAAATTATACTTGTGCTGTTTCGACTCATTTCCACCTCCATCGCTCACTGTCACCTCACACGGCCGACCTCACGGTCCATTCAGGATCACACGACCCGTGAAGGTGACCGTGTGAGGCTAGGAATGGCCTTTTTGGGCACTTTCTGCTTCTTTTAACCTGTTTTCATGCCTTTCCTGAATTTCTTGAAAATACACTAAGCAAAACGTTAACCGCACAAAATTTGCTTGAGAACTTACAAAGAATTTACCTGAAAAGCGTTAAATGATGAGCGTTTTCGCGACTCATCAATACCCTTAACTTAAAATCCTTGCTTGTCCTCAAGCAATGACTACAACACACAAACACAAGCCCCTAACAGGTGACATACAATAATCCCTGCATTACTCAGAATCACACAGCAGACACAACCTTAATATGCACACACGCCCCAACAGACTTACACAACTCTGGCTAAGCATCATATTATGTCCAGCTGATCTACTTATACTCAAGAATCACCATGGTTGGTTAGTTAAGCAACAAAAGCATGCACGGATGGTGCCCTCACCACAAAGAAGTCTCACACACGGTATATGTTTACAAAACAGAGACTAGAATGTAGGCACTCATGCTCACAATAGATTTTCAACTGACACACAAGTATAGACCATAAGGTTGCCCTTATTTTCACCACCTTAACTCTTGAACAACCTTTTTAGGATCACTATAGGACTTTTATGGCTTGTAATGTAGGCTCGGGTTAAGATGTGGTACATTTAGGATCAATAGTGACTAAATTAGCCCCTCTAAGGCACTGCCTAGACTTAGCCCTCATTTCTTGTTGCCAAATTCTCATTTTCCCCTATCCTCGCATGTTGTAGGAAGCATTGCCACTTTTTATCATTCTTTTTTTTTTCCATTTTGTGTGGCTTCACTCCCCAGGTTTTTAGTTTCTCTTGTTTCTTTTCATCACCATACCCCTTTTTTCTCCCTTATATTCTTCACTTTCCCTACAATAGCTACCCTCAACTTAGGCTTTTTGCCTATATTGAGGTGCATAGTATCTTTCTGACAGGACTAGGGCCAATAAAATTCACCCTCAACTTAAGCATCATCTTAATGTGAGGTTCACGATGTCCTTGTAGAGACTAGGGCCAACATAAGAATTTTTATAAAAATAAGAAAGGTGAGTTGGGTGATTACAAAGAAAAATGTTCATTTCGGCTCAACTTTTGGTTTAAAGGGACACTTTCATTTGGTTGGTAAATTTAGGCTAAGTGACTTTAGACAAAAATAGCCTAAGATCCTTTCCTAATTCAGTTATTCAATTATTTCAGCAGGACTACTTGGGCAAGTTCTAGCTTACAAATGTGCCAACTGAATTCAAACAACTGGGCTCACACGCACATGACACACATCCAACACTATCTAGAACCAACCAACCAAGTATTTCTCATTCATTTAGAATCAATCAACTAGACAATATACGAAAACTTAGTGCAAAATCACACAAGCTAGTTAGTACAGGATACATGCGCACACAATCACTATGACTATATCATCATACAAACTCAGGATTATTGCCTACCGATTAAGGACCTATGTTTATGCAAACTATACAACCTAAACATGTCAGTTCTACTAGATGAACCACCTGAGAGAAAATAAGCATGGCAACAAAAACTCTCAGGTGACAGGAATTCCCTACCCCCACCAAAATGACAGTGCAATGCCCTCAATGCACATAAAGTAAGAAATATGAGAACAAAAAAGCAAGGACATACCTGGGACGTACTAGGCGTCGGGCTGATCATTAGCATCAGTATGCGACCCTCCAGTGAGGTTGTCTCCCTCAAAGGGCGGTCCTCTCCAAGACGTACTCCCAGACGCTCCGGCTTGTGCCACCTCAAAAGCCAACCTTTCTTGTTCATCCTGTAAAGTTGCTACCCTTCGGCTGGCCCGAAGTTCTTTGTGCATTTGTTTGGCTTCTGCTTCTTGAGGATCCTCTGGCGGGCTGCTGCAGTGTTGCCGCTTTTTGTCCTTTCCTTTTCGGCTGGAAGGCTCTGGCAGCGCCATTGTGGGAGCAACAGGTGCCGGAGGTAGCACAACCCAACAACCCTCCAAAGATGGGGCGGGAGCAGGAGTTGAAAATAAGTTCAACAGAGGCTCAGTAAGCGGAGGTGGAGGCATTGCATTATACTTGGCCAAAAGCATGGCTATTTGGTTTTTCATTTCAGCAACCGTGTGGGCTATGTTGGTCACCTCCCTCCCCGACAGGTTGTTGATCTGCTCTTGAAAGTATGTCTCCAAGTCAGTGATCTGGATTTGGAGAACGACTATCTCTTTGCGCAGCTCTGAGCGGATCGACTCTGTATGAGTCTGGAGTACCTGTGGCATTCTCTCTACGATCTGATCTACTATAGCCCGCGTCTTCCATTGATCATTCACCAAATGGGCTAAGAAATCATAGGGCACATAGACATACCCTGGAGCCGTTGCCTCCTGGGAAGTGCTACCCTCAGCCTGGTCCGACGTTCCACCTGTTGGAGGCATGCCTGTGACACCCTCCAAATCAATAGGTTGCTGCGGGGCAGCTTAACAAAATACTGGCGGGGCTCCATATCGTGGCGTCCTTGACCAAAATAGGGGGTTTTTGAAGTCTTTGATCAAAGCTATGATGACCTCCGCAGTCGGATACGTCTTCTGGTCCAGATATCGAGTGACAGGAACCTGGGCCCATCGACAGAGAGCTTTGATGAGGCAAGGGAATGGTCTGGCTGACCGCTCACTAAGTGCCCTATCCCTCATCTTTGTGGCTATGACACGCTCTGCATTAATGGGGTAGCGGGCTATGAGGCACGCCACTAGTGAAGCCTGCGACAACTGGAGGGTGTTGTCATTTAGAGTGGGTCGCAGATGGGCCTGCACCACGAACCACCAAAACTTGGCATGAAATTTTAGGGATTCTTTAGTAATGGGGGTCCGCGGGTCAGTGACCTAGGCAGCTTCAACACCCTGCAAAGCAATTTGTTGCGCGATCCAGGTGACAACAGCAACTCTGGAGTCAGGATCTGCCAACAACGCTGCCTCAGAAATCTGATGGACTTTTGCAGCATATGGTCCGTCAGTTGGCGGTCTGTACTCTGTTACATGCAAGAAGCGGTTGATAGTAGCCTTTGATATATCAACTTCTTGACCCCGAATGGACAAGCTAGGTAGAGGGGCCACATTGCTGGCCATGTACTACCGCAACCGCCTAGTACCACCTCCCACCGAATTCAGTAGATCTGCTACATAGGCGGAGTAGAATTCCTGGATTAGAGCAGGCCCATAGAACCCAGTCTTTTGGGTCATCCACCCAAACTCGTGGAATTCAAAGGCGGCTTTCATATCCGGGGCTGCATCGAAATGATCGGTGAAGACGATCAATTCCAGGATCACTAGGCGCTTCTGAAAGCCCCCAGAACCCTTTGTCAACCCGTTACAATAGATATCCCGGCTTCTTGGAGTGGTCCACCGGCCGCGGAGGAATACGAGGGTAGTCCTGGCCTCCTCCTCATTAGGTGCCCGAGCAACAGCATCGTGTATGGCATCGTCGTCACTATCTCGAAGCTCAATAGTCTCTGCATCTTCCAGGTGGGGCGGTGTATCGAGGTCGGATGTATGGGTTGTGTTCTCAAAGTGCCGGGCAGCAGCCGCCTCCTCACCCTCAAGAAGTGGTAGTCCCAAAGTGGAAAGGGGAGACATCTCCAGCATAATGAGCTTCCAACCCCTCAGAAAACTCAGAGCCCGAGCCACTCCCTGTTTGCTGACTAGAGGGCTTGGTGGGAGAATCATGCAGGCGAGTTTGCCGGCGAGGACCCATCGTACCTGAAAGCACATAGCAAGAATCATTAGCCTTTGTAGAAAAACCATCAAACAAATACTTGACGAGTACTCAGACTTCCCCGTCAATGGGACTAAGTGACAATGACCCTTAAGAGTGGCGTCACCCGGTCTATCATCGGAAAATTGCACGTAGACCCCTTTTTGTAAGCATGACAGACACACAATTAGCAAAATCGACCAACAACTAGATACAGGACAGCTGGACGAGACCATACACGAACCGTGTGATATGGCACGGCCCGTGAACAGGTCCGTCTTGACGGACTTGAGGAGGTACGAAGATTTGGCATGTGGACGGGACCTTACACGGACCGTGTGATGTGGCACGGTCCGTGAGATAGGTTGTCAGCGTCATCATTGCCCGTTGTTCAACACATGCCCAAGGCATACCCGACGGACACCATCACGACCCGTGTGCAAGTACACGGTCTATCAACAGTGTCGTGGGATGCATCGGACACATATCTCATACGGGGCAACCCGTAATTCCAGCCTGCCAGTTCACAGATCGGAACTGAAACTGACTCCCCAACACTTGTCACTATGAATACTAAAGTTTTACCCACACAACGATATCAACAAGCAAATTTTAACCATATTTTGGGCAAGAAAAACTTCAAGGTGCATCCATGGAGATTATCTATACCCAACTCCTTTCCCCACCCGATTTGCCCCCATTAAAACACGAATTAACACACAAGCTTCAAGCTTTTTCAAAAGAGAAACAGAAAGAGCACCACTTTTGAAAAAATAAAGAAGAAACCATAGGATTACTTACTTGATTTTTGACGAAATTAGTAGCGGAGTGACTATAATGAGATGTCACACCACGTGTAGTGCGAGATGGATCATGAAAAAGCTTTCAATATGTGGAAAAAGAGATGGGTTTTGAAAGAGTTGAGAGAGTATGAGAGGGGTTTGGTAGGAAAGTATGAATAAAAATGGAGAATGGGGTGTTGGGGATGAATAAATTAAATTTATATTCAGTCAACCCAGCCAAACGCCTGTGACACAGTCACCTAGATGGACTGTCCCACGTGTCACGGCCCGTGGGGTCGTCCGTAAACATTCACTTGACCACTTGCTGGATACATTACCCAATTTTGCACTGTCTCATTTAACGGTTGGCCTCACGGTCCGTGTGAAGTCACACGGGCCCTTTGGCCTCCCGTGTAAAGGGACTTGGGTTAGTTAACAAACCTTTCCCTGGACTAAGTCACTGGTCCACTCCACAGGTGGCCTCACAGTCCGTGTAGTGTCATACGGGCCGTTTGGCCATCCATGTAACATGACTTGGATTTACTGTGCAAAATTTCCATAGGGTAAGTCACTGCCCCAATAAACGGTTGGTCTCACGATCCGTGTAGTGTTATACAGGTTGTTTGGCCGTTCGTGTAATGTGACATAGACTTTTCAGGTCTATGGTCAAATGAGATAAGTTATTGCCTCATTCTACGGTTGGCCTCATGGTCAGTGTGGTGTCACACGGGTCGTTTGGCCGTCCATGTAATGGGACTTGAGCTTTTCTGGGCCACAGTCCGCTGGGATAACTCATTGCCTCACTCCACGATTGACCTCACGGTCCGTGTGGTGTCACACGGGCCGTTTGGCCATCCGTGTAATGGGACTTGGGCTTATGACCCAAAACCAAGACGCACTTACCTGGAAGGTCGTGACTATGACGCACTCACGGGCCGTGTGCTGGCACACGAGCCGTGGGTAATGCCGTTCCACGGTCCTTGGTTCATTTCTCATAATTTTTCGCTCCGCGCCCCCGTCGTCTCCGCTGTGGCCCTCTGAAGTGCCCGTGTCAACATAACCAACCTACATCAGCGACTACAAAAATAACAACTAATGACATATGACAAGTAAACAATCTAATTTATACACAAATAAAATTTTTTTTTTTGAATGATTAAAGCATGGGTTGCCTCCCATGAAGTGCTTGATTTTACATCGCGGCACGACGGAGATCCCTGATTACTCAGACTTCATCAAGGTGCAATACCTCCACCATAGAGGCTTTAGAAACAACACCCACATAATGCTTGACTCTTTGGCCATTTACCTTGAACCAGTGCCCATTCTCCGCTTCTAACTCCAATGCACTATGGGGGAAAAATTTAACAACCTTGTATGGACCTGCCCATCTAGACTTTAGCTTACCTGGAAACAGCCGCAATTGAGAGTTGTAAAGCAACACCTTGTCTCCCAAATTAAAGTTACGCGATGCGATGTGTCTGTCATGGTGTGCCTTCACCCTGGCCTTATACAGAGCAGCACTATCGTATGCTTGCAAACATACATCATCTAGCTCATTTATTTGGTCTAACCTCAGATCTGTGGCTTCATCTAAATTCAAGTTCAACTTCTTTAAGGCCCACAATACCCTATGCTTAAGCTCCAAAGGTAAATGACACGTCTTACCAAACACCAATTGGTATGGGGACATACCGATAGGGTTTTGTAAGCTGTGCGATAAGCCCACAGCACATCATCAAGTTTTCGTGCCCAATCAGTCCTGAAAGCATTGACAGACTTTTCTAGGATCTCTTTGATTTCCCTATTAGACACCTCAACTTGGCCACTAGTTTATGAATGGTAGGGAGTGGCGACCCGATGCTGCTTAACCCCATACTTAGCTAAAGCTGCACGGAAGATTCTGTTACCGAAATGAGTTCCCCCATCACTAATGATAGTTTTGGGAGTCCCAAATCTGGAGAAGATGTTCTGCCTCAGAAATAGGGTTACGCTATTACTCTTATTGTTCGGCAGCGCTACTGTTTCTTCCTACTTGGAAACATAGTCAGCTTCTATCAAGATATACCGTATCCCATAAGAGCTCACAAAGGGGCCCATAAAGTCAATGCCCTAGACGTCAAAGAGTTCAACCTCCAGAATGGGCGTCAAGGGCATCTTCTGGCGCCTAGAGATATTTCCTTATCTCTTACATTGGTTACACCCCACCACTAAGTCATGAGTATCCTTGTACAGGGCCAGTAGTATCCACATTAAAGTATCTTTTTAGCCGTCCTGGAACTATTGTGGTGCCCCCCACGAGGGAAGCATGACATGTTTCCATTATGCTCCACATCTCTTCTTCAGGAATGCACCGTGGAATGATCCCATCAGCACATGTACGGAACAAGAACGGTTCATCCCAGAAGTACCTGCGCACATCATACAAAAAACTTTCTTCTGGTGAGAGGTTAAGTCCTCAGGCATGAGTTCACTCACCAGATAGTTAGCATAGTCACCATACCATGGAATTAAGTCAACAGAAGATGCTAGTACCTTCTCATCAGGGAATGAGTCGTCAATGGTTAGCCAGTCATTCCCCTTTGACTCGTCCTCCAGACGAGATAAATGATCTGTCACTTGGTTTTCGGTTCCTTTTCTATCTTGAACCTCAAAAATCGAACTCTTATAATAGTAGGACCCACCAGATCAATCGTGGCTTGGCGTCCTTTTTGGTCATAAGGTATCTTAATGCTGCGTGATCAGTATGCATAATTACCTTGCTCCCCAAGAGGTAGGCCCGAAACTTATCGAAAGCATAGACTACCCGGCAGCAGTTCCTTAGTTACAGTGTAGTTCCTCTGAGCTTCGTTCAGGGTCTTGCTGGTGTAGTAAATAGGGTGAAAGATTTTGTTGTGCTTCTGACCTAGCACAACTTCCACAACTGTTACACTCGCGTCACACATGATTTCAAAAGGGCATGACCAGTCGGGATCCACAACTACAGGTGCAGTAATCAGCTTCTGTTTTAGAGTCAGAAAGTCCTGTTTGCAGCTTTCATCTAACTGGAATTTGGCGCCTTTTTCCAGCATCTTGCACAATGGGTGTGCAATTTTGGAGAAGTCCTTTATGAACTAGCGGTATAATCCCGCGTACCCCTGGAAACTTCTTACGCCTTTGACTGAGATAGGCGATGGCAGCTTTTCAATCACCTCAATTTTTGCTTTATCTATCTCTATGCCACTTTTGGAGATCTTGTGGCCAAGAACTATCCCCTCCTTGACCATGAAATGACATTTCTCCCAGTTCAAAATATGGTTTGCCTCTTCGCAGTGCTGTAAGGCCTTGCTCAAGTTCAGAAGACAGTCATCAAAGGAATCACCTACCAACAAAAAGTTGTCCATGAAGACCTCTAAGGTATCCTCAACCATATTTGAGAAGATTGACATCATGCATCGCTGAAATGTAGCTAGGGCATTACACAATCCAAATGGCATCCGTCTGAAGGCGAATGTTCCATAAGGACAGGTGAATTTAGTCTTCTCTTAGTCTTCAGGTGTTATTGATATCTGATTATACCCTGAATAACCATCCTCTGCCTGCTAACCGATCTAACATCTGGTCTATGAAGGGCATGGGAAAGTGGTCCTTCAAGGTCCATTTGTTTAGTTTTATGTAATCCATGCAAACCCGCCAGCCAGTTACAGGATGTGACGGGACCAACTCATTCCTATCGTTAGCTATGACTGTCATTCCCCCCCCCCCTTTTGGGTACACACTGGACTGGACTAACCCACTGGCTGTCTGAAATCAGGTATATCACCCTAGCATCCAATCACTTAATGATTTCCTTCTTGACAACCTCTTGCATGGGTGGGTTGAGCTTGCACTGATGTTCGATGTTGGGCACACAATTGTCTTCTAATTTGATTTTATGAGTGCATATGCATGGCGGGATTCCCACAATGTCAGCTATAGACCAACCAATCGCCTTCTTGAATTGTTGCAACACCTTTAACAATGATGCCATCTGTGCTTCCTGCAAATCTGCAGCCACAATCACGGGTAAAGTATTATTAGTACCAAGGAAAGCATACCTTA
>JBCEWC010012520.1:0-15791 GCA_038996855.1 Solanum aculeatissimum | reverse complement strand
GGTAAAATCATATGAATGTAATGCATGAGGTAAAATCAAGACTGTCGCACAACGTGTCGTACACATCTATCGAGCTAAGATTATCAGGTAGAACCCACAGGGGTTTTGTCAAATTGTATATAGACTCTCAACCTTGCCACCTACCCGTGGTCAAGAGGTGTCATAATAATGTCAAACTTACCACCTGGCCGTGGTTAAGGGGTATCACAATATCTCAACCTTACCATTTGCCCGTGGTAAAGGGGTTTTAAAAAGTGTCTCATTTTCTGTCCAAAATATCCAATATCCATTGGTACCAACATATCATGAAAAATGAATGCATGCAATGTCACAATTCAATGTAAATGACAACAATATAATAAAATAACTAATAAATAAATGTCATATAACCAGAAAGAAATGTTAAGTGTCACAACTGAAACCATAAGTCATCAACATGCCTTAAATTACCATATTCTCACCAATAATCAATTATACCAATAATATCGGACTTCACAAGTCCCAAGATATGCAATTGAGTCCCAAAATGTACTTCGAATGCCAACCAATTTCACAATATTTTCCAAATGATTTCACAAGTTTCATATTATCACAATAACATCTAAAAACATCTCAAATATCAAGGATTTATCTTAATTTTATAAAAAATTACACATTTATCCCAGAGTTCAAATACAATCTATATCACATCTTGCCAGAATACCATCATTCCAATCCAAATACTCATGAAACAATTCAATTATTATAATTATCACACAAAAATATTCAATAACTCTAATCTAGTTTCAAAAAGGTTAGCAAACCTACCTCGGTGTCGAAACTGCACTCGAACCAAGCTTTCAGACACTCAAAGCCTAAAAAATGAGCTCATATCAACCAACCACTATCAAGAATAGATAATACACATCAAAAGATAAATTTTGATACCTGTATTGGCATAAATTGGATCCCGGGGTAAAATGGTCAAAGTAAGGGCTAAATTTTGAAGATCACAAATCTGAAGTTAAATTATAAATTATGATTCTACATGAGAAAAGGAATTTGTAGGTAAAAATCCCACTGAAAATGAACCCAAATTGAATGAGAAATCATCATTTTAAGTTTCCAAACTTAGAATTATGAAAAACTCAATTTTTAATGATCAAGCCTATGAAATTCAAGACAATTAAGAGAAAAGTAATGGAAATTACCAAGTTTGAGAATAGAATAAAAAATTTCCCTAGGAAGCTCAAGAATTTCAAAAATGGAGAAAAATGGAGTATTGTATATTTAAAACTGTCCAAGCACAAAATGAACTCCACAATCGCTGAGCAAGGGCCGTGACCGCTAAGAAGAGCCAGTTGATATAAACTCCGTGAACATAGAGCATCACCTCTGCGAATGTGGAGAAGAATTAAGTCAAGTTGAACTCCACAAACGCGGAGCAAAGGCTGTGAACACGGAGAAGAGTCAAGTGGTATCCACGAACGGGGAGCAAAGGCTGCGAACGCGGAGAACAATTGACCCTAGAACAGAAACCAAACATCAGTAATTGTACACAACACAAAAATCATAGGATGGACTCTTGGGGTTCGTTTGGAACTCGATACCCATAAACCAAACATTTAACCCTACTAGAAATGGTTTTCCGTACTCAATGGAATTATTAGAATTTGATTCTAAGGTCTCCTTAACTTGAAACCCTATAAAGCTCATTAAAACTAGTCAAAAACTCAAAAACCTAAAATGACCTCAGAAATTCCAAAAATTACAATGAGAATATTTCTAGCATTAGATTCACCATCTAGAACCATTGAAACTGTCAAAATTTCAAATTGAGCCTCCGAACTCAAAATGTTGACCAAAGTCAAATTTAGTTCGCTTTTAACTCATTTAAGCAACTTTTGACCTAAAATCAACATATGGACTACAAATTTGATTCTATCACTTCTCCTAGACTAAATTTGATGTTCCAGAACTAATGAAATTGATGCATTACCATTTCAAAACCCGAAACTTGAAATAGTATAAAAACTCACTTTTTCAACAACTTAAGCTTTCAAAAATTCTAAAACTCACATTTTGTATTTTTTAAACAGTAGTTCTCAGTTTCAACAATACATATGGTTCAAAATAGGTCCAAAGCAACTTACGAAAGGGTAAAATAGTAATTTTCATAGATAAGCCAAAAAATGACCAAAACGGTCATCACACTTTAGCTTATCAAAAATTGTCTGAGTTATACTTGACTGCCTAAAACTATTTTTCTTAGTTAAGTCAGTCAAAGGCTTGCATATCATCTCAAAACTCTGGATGAATCATTTGTAATATCTAGCTAAGCCCAAGAACCCTCTTAGATGCTTAAGAGTGGTTGTGGTAGGTTAATTCCTTACATATTCTATTTTTTTTAATTCGTGGATACTCCTTCTTCTATAATGAAATGACCATGGTATTAAAATTTATGAACCCCAAAGAAACACTTACTCTTCTTGGACAAAAGTTGATATTTTACCATTTCTTCAATAATAGACCTTAAGTGTATAACATGATCTTCCATAGTTCTACTGTAGATTAGAATATCATCAAAGAAAATAAGCACATGTGTCCTAAGATATTTATGAAAGACAAAATTCATTAGACCTTAGAAGGTAGCTGGGGCATTTGTAAGGCTAAAAGGCATCACTAAATGTTCAAAATATCCTGAGTAAGTTCTAAAAGCAGTCTTAGGTGTATCATCTGATGTATTCTTAATTTATGATATCCAGACCTCAGGTCTATCTTAGACTAGGTTTGAGCCATAGATGCTTGTTATGGATTTGATTGACGTCATAGTTAGGTATGGCTTATTTTTGGTGTGTACCTTGTGCAAGTGCTTGAGGCCCGAGTGGCTTGTCATAGCTATAGATTTGACTTAGTCGTGTTCTCTCATAGACTGAAGCTTATGATTTTGGGGTAAGACGCCGATCCTAGATATATTTCTCCCATTTCTTGTGCTTAAGCCATTTCTTGATTACTTATCTTTATATTTAGCAATGAGTCGGTGACATTTTTATTGGGTCATTATTATATTATATTATTGGACCTGAGACATTGTTTAGGAGTAGTTGGACCCCGTGGTAGTTCTCTTTGCCTTTATAATGTGGAGGTAGTGGCTTGATTTTTCAATGTTTTACACCTTATTTAGATGTTAATGATAGCATGCATTGTATTGGTTGTTGATTCTCACTTGTTCTATCGTATGATCTTGATTGGCTCATCATTATCATACAAGAAAGAAAAGTTTTTATATTATTGATATAAAATTAATTTAAAATTAAATATAATGGGAGTTATACCACCTGAATCACCTCTTATCAGATTTTGATACTTACGAGGCATCAAGGACATGAACTATTTTACTTGTGATTATGAAGGCATTCAGAATGACCTTAATTTTATGACTTGACTAGTCGACGTTTTGACACCCTTTCTACATAGTTACAACTACTACTTCCTTTGGTATCACCGACGGAGATGATTATAAGACCTTATTGTTTCCTAGGCAGTGTATACGAGCTACTTGCATCCTTGTGAAATCCCCTGAATGTGAGTACAATTTTACCAAATGGGAGTATCACATAGATCCTACCTTTCTATCTAGGTTGGGGTAGGTCTATATACTTGTTGATACGTATTACCAATAGGTCCTCATGCATTGTTTTGCATTCATATGCATCTTTGTTAGTATATTAGTTCTTATTTGGCACTCCCGATAGTATGGGATATCGGTCGGGTTATGTTTGTTTCTTATACCAACCGGTAGCATGGGATGTTGATTGGTTAATGTTTGATTATATTTTTACTTACCTATGTTGTATGACTAGCTATTAACTTATGAGACTTGCTTTTGATTTAATATGATACCCCTATTAGATCGAGTTGGATTACTCCTTAGATTGTTAGGTTGAATGTATGTAGTGATCGTTGTTTATTGTTCTTTGCTGAGTGAACTTCTACAGCTTGTTTTTAGACTTGCACTTTCAAGTATGTTTTTTTATTTGACTTCTTCATTTCGTATATTCAGTTTCTTTATTTTCATCACCTGTTCTATTATAATTTTGTCTCTTGTGTAGTACTTACTTTGTTCATATGCTATTTATACTTGCTTTATCTATAGAGCTCAATCGATTTGTGCCCATTGAGTGCTATTTGTTTGGTGCTCATACTATATTCCTGCACCCTGTAGATCATAGTGTGGTTCGCATTATTGATTGACTTTCATGCAGAGCTGCTATGGATCTCGAAGATTGGGGTGAGCTCCCGATGTCTGAAGTTATCAATTTTCATATGTTTTTGTTTAGGCTAGTCTTTAATTTTTACTCAGAGATAGTTTCTATTGAACTTATATTATGTAAAAGCATTGTACTCTTATTTTTTGTATTAGACGCTCGATTACTCACTGATGTCAGGTCTTTGGGTGGATCTTGTGTATTATTTCTTTGGTCTTCTATTTCTTCTCTTTATTTAGAGCTATTAGATTTTCAATGTTATCTTCTGCATGACCACTCGTTACTTATGTTTTTAGATTATGGGTTACGGTTACCTACTGATGGATTGTAGTAGGTGTCATCACGGTCTGAGAGGTTGGATCATGACATTCAAATACATTAACTCAATATTAATTATTTGAGGGTGTAATAGAAAAAAATATATCCTTCATCGATTTGTCAAAAATAACAAGTGAAAGTAGAAATCAAATTAGAAAATATTTTACACATAAATTCCAACAGAGAATGTAAGAAAATGACATTTTAAGATCTCTCAAACATGAATAGAAATTTCTTATAATAAACAAAACTAAAAATAAATATGTAATAGACGTCAACTACGTGAAAAGTATCTAAATAATATGTTAAACTTCAAAGATGAGAAATTTAATAAGGAGATGAATGATATATTTCCATCCGATTTGTCATCGGAAAAAGTATATTATGCTCTTCTTCTAATTCAAAATATAATAGTAGCATGATCATTTAAGATATGCATAATAATAACAACATACCAGTGGAATCTCACAAGTGGGGTCTGGGGAGGATATAATGTACGCAGACCTTACCACTACCTCATAAGGTAGAGAGACTGTTTCTTAGGAACCCTCGTCTCAAAAACTCATAAGCAGAATAAACTAGATATGAAAAGTAGAAAAAGGAAAAGAAAAGGAAGCAGGAAGAACAATTAATAACAAAAAGCACATGATTGTGTGTAAATACGATAAAAATCAACCTATATATGACGAATAACGACAACACAAGATATAAAACATGACTAATCCTACTACGTTACTATACCTCAAGGCCAGACATCAACCTAATCCTACTAACATATTAGCCTGCTACTCTAATTCGCGACCTCCACTCCTTTCTATCTAAGGTCATATCCTCGGTGAGATCAAGTTTTGCCATATTTTGTTTGATTACCTCCCCCCAATACTTCTTCGGTATACCTCTAATCCTATGTGTAACTCCTAAATCTATCCTCTTGTACCTCCTAACAGGATCATCAATACTTCATCTCTGCACATGTCCAAACCATTGCAGTCTCGCTTCCCTCATCTTATCAACCACAGGTACCACTTCTACCTTTTTCTGAATGGTCTTATTCCTAATCTTATCACTCTTACCTTTTTATGAATGGTCTCATTCCTAATCTTATCACTCTTGGTATGACCACACATCTATCTCAACATCCTCATCTCTGCGACTTGCATTTTCTGAATATATGAGTTTTTGATTAGCCAACACTCCACCCCATACAGTAAAGACGGTCTAACCACTATTTTGTAAAATTTACCTTTGAGTTTAGGTGGTATATTCTTATCACACAATAATCCAGAGGCAAGCCTCTATTTTGTCCATGATACTCCAATACGATGTGTGACATCATAATCAATATCACCATGACTCTGGATGATGACCCAAGATATTTAAAGTTTTTTATCTTGGGAATAGGTTGAGTGGCAAGCTTCACATCAATGTTTTCTTCATCCCTCACAATACTGAATTTGCACTCCAGGTATTCTATTTTTGTCCTACTCAGTTTGAACCCTTTAGATTCTAAAACGTGTCTCCAAACCTCCAATCTATCATTAACTTTAGTCCGAGTCTCATCAATCAGTGCTATGTCATCTGCAAATAGCATACACTATGGAACTTCATCCTGAATAGACCACATAAACTCATCCATCACTAAGGCAAACAGAAAAGGGCTCAACACAGATCCTTGATGAAGTCCCTTCTCAACAGGAAAATACTCTGGGTCTCCTTCCACCATTCTTACCCTAGTTTTGGCTCCATCATACATATCCTTTATCACCCTAATATATACCATTGGGACACCTTTCACCTCTATACACCTCTATAGGACATCCCTTAGAGCTTTGTCATAGGCCTTCTCGAGATCAATGAACACCATATGAAGATCCTTCTTTCTTTCCCTATATTTCTCCACTAATCCCCAATCAAGATGAATTGCTTCAGTAGTCGATCACCCCGACTTAAATCCAAACTGATTCTCTGAAATAGACACTTCTTTTCTCACATAATCTCTACCACTCTCTCCCAGACCTTCATAGTGTAACTTTTTACAGTTTTGAAAATCACCCTTGTTCTTATACAATGGAACCGTTATACTTCTCCTTCATTCATCAGACATCTTGGTAGTATTCATAATAGCATTTAATAGTCTAGTCAACCATTTTATGCCATCCTTGACCATGTTCTTCCAAAAATCTACCGGAATCTCATCAGGTCTGATTGCCCTCCCTCTCTACATCCTACTAATAGCACGTCTAACCTCCTCATCTTTGAATTGCCTTTAATAACCAAAATCTTGATGACTTTTTGAGTGTGCCAACTTACCCAACTCAATATCTTTATCTCCTTTTTAGTTTAAGAGTTTATGAAAGTAAGCTTGCCACCTTAGCTTAATGGAAGTCTCATCCACCAATACCTCACCCTTCTCATCCTTAATGCACTTCACTTGGTCCAAGTCGTGCGATTTTCTTTCCCTCTCTTTAGAGAGCCTATACAATCTCTTATCCCTGCCTTTGTCACTTAGCTCCTCATATAGGCGCTCAAACACTGTTGTCTTAGTACTCATCATTTCCATCTTCGCTTCTGTCTTAGCCGTCTTATAGATCTTCTTAAACCTTTGCTTTTAATCCTCATCCCTATATTCTAACCACTTCATATAATTCATCTTCTTAGCTTTCACTTTTCCATGGACTTCTTCATTCCACCACCAATCGCCCTGACATCCACTAAAGATCCCTCTCAAAACCCCTAGTACCGCTGTAGCTACTTTTTCTAATGCAACTAGCAGTATTGTCCCACATATTGTTCACATTTCCACCACTACTCCAAGCCTCTAAATTACTCAACTTTTTTTCATCTCTCATGAAAGGGCAGGAGTCAGGCTTCCCCATCTAATCCTCGATTAAGCATTAATAACTTTCCTCTTCTTTTCTCTCTTAATCTTTAAATCCATCACTAGAAGCATTTGTTGAGTGGAAATATTTTTACTCAAAATAACCTTGTAATTCTTACAAAGGCTTTTATCGCCCTTCTGGAGAAGTAAGTAATCAATCTGGCTATTAGCTACCGTACTACGAAAGGTAATCAAGTGATTTTCCCTTTTCGGGAAACAGGAGTTAGCAATAACTAACTCAAAGACTTTGGAAAAATCCAAGAGAGACATCCTACCTCCATTCCTCTCCTCAAAATAAAAGCCTCCATGGACGTCCTCAAACCCGCTAGTGGTTGCCCCAATATGCCCATTAAAGTGTCCCCAAATAAAGAGTTTTTCTGCCTCTGGTATGCCTCTCACAATCTCATCTAAATTTTCCCAAAAAAGCCTTTTGACTTCCTCATCCAGGCCCACTTGAGGCACATAGGCACTAATTACATTCACTACATGCCTACCAACCATAAGTTTAGTAGATATCATCCTATCATTAAACCTCCTAACCTCCAACATATACTCCCTAAGGTCCTCGTCTACTAATATACCTACACCATTTCTATCCATAGAACCACCCAAGTACTATTACTTGAACCTGTCTACGTCTCGTGCTTTGGTCCCTACCCATCTAATCTTCTGAACACACGCTATATTAATATGTCACCTCTTAAGACACTTCACTAGCTCTATGGATTTCCCTGTAAGTGATCTTATATTCCATAACCCTACCCTTAACTTAGATATAGGCCAATGCCCCTCTTACCACCCCTACTCCTTACCTCCGACCCCAACCAATGACATGACCCTAATCCACCATTAGACCCTGACGCCAAACTAAGAACTAATAACTCACTAGGCTACAAAGATCAAGAAATATACACTAGTAATAATGTGGAATAATCAATAATCAACAGGAAAAAACTCAAAAGAACAGTAAATTACATGCACAGACAACTTGCAAAACTCTCTAACAAATAAATTTTACAACGAACAAACACGTAAAGAAAGAAAAATACCCAATTCAATTACACACGAACAAGTAAAGTACAACACTCAATTTGGGAGTAAATTCAACAATAAATTCAAGTAGCAAATTATAAATTTTGCAACAAACAAGTTGATCCACCATAACTATGAAATAGTGCTATTAATAGGCAGCCAAGAACACTGAAATAGTGTCGTCACAATCAATCAAGAACAATGAAATAGTGCTATCAATCATGCAGTGACAACCAGTTAAGAGCTTGAAATAGTGTAGTCAATATAGCAGTAAAAAATAATAAACAGAGAAGAATTTGGGGGATATCACCTGGAAAGGTTCTGACCGATATTATCAATGAGAAATATTAAATGTTACTGGAAGCTGTCAGATAAAATTTTGCCAGAAAATCCTCGTGTTGCTGGAGAGAAGCTATGTCCTACTTTGTACTGCCGCCAGAATCAGAATAAAAACCCCCCAAATATCGCCGGATGTCACTGGACGCCGTTTAAAATAAGAAGAATAAAATATGATATATTACTAGATATATGTTTTATTTTCTCTCTGTATTATAATTTTATAAAACATTTATAATTTATTAAAAGTTATAATATCAGTATTATAAAAATCAACTACTTAAATAAATTAATTAGGTGCTATATATAAGACCTAATATAAGAAAATATATTCTGGATTATTGATTTATTTCCACATATGTGTCATTCTAGGCAAAGTGGTAATAGAACTTGCTAGTCAATTGATCACGCTTTAGTTCTAAAAATTCGGAAGACTACCAATTCACTCTAAAGGATCATTTGGTAGCTAGATTAAAGTCATATATGTATTAATAATATCGAGATTAATTATGAATGAATTCATATATTATTTTATATAGCTATTAATGTTTTTTCAAAATAATTTATACATGTATTAATTATGTGAGTTTCTAAACAAACAACAACATACCCAGTGGAATCTCACAAATGGAGTCTGGAGAGGATAAAGTGTATGCAGACCTTACCACTATCTTAAAGAGATAGAGAGATTGTTTTTGGAAAATCCTCGTCTCAAAAATCAAGCCCCATAAGCAGAAGATACTAGATATGGAAAAAATGGAAAAGAAAAGGAAAAGAAAGAAAAAAGTTTAAAAAAAAGAAAATGACTAATAATGAAAAGCAAATGATATTATGTAAATATGATAACAGTAACAAATATAAGACAGATAATGACAATACAAGATATAAAGACATGACTATTCCTTCTAACCTACTATATAACAAGACTATACATCAACCTACCCCTACTAACTTCAAAATTCATTTTCCATACCTCAGTTACTGCGCTGTATGAATAGGAGTTCTTCCCAATTGTAAGATCAGATTTCAAAATATCAATCAATAATATCTCTCTCTTATCTTCTCTAATGTCTATGGAACACAATTAGAGTTCTAGGAGATTACTGTTCAAGACCAATTCAATAAGTTTGTTCTTTAGGTACTCTCAATTACTTTTCACTTTCAGTCTTCGATTGAATTAGGTTGCATCATTTTGATATCAGAGCCTTAATCCTCTGACCTGAGGATTAGAGGTTTGAAGGATTGGTTGTACAAGAGTAAATAGAACATCACAGGAGAGCTTATCAATTTCCTACTAAGGAATGTCAATTCGAATTTCCTAAATTCAATAGAGTAGGTTTGAAGGATTGGTTGTACAAGTGTGAACAATTCTTCAATAGATATGAAATACTAGAAGGTTCGAAGGTGAAATTGGAATCTTGCAAGTTGGAAGGGAGGTCCTTTTAATGGCATCAATCATTTATAAAACATAGGTTATCGAGAGAATGGCCACAACGGTTAGAATATATCAGATGCCTTTTGCTTGATTTGGTTCAGAGTTGTTTGATGATCCTAAAGGAGATTTGAAAGACCTCAGCCAGGCACATTCTATCGAAGACTATGTAGATATTTTTTATGAACTGCTCACTCGAGTGGAATTATTTGAGGATTACATAGTTAGTTGCTTTTCATGGGGTTGACACCTGAAATTAGCCTTTCTATGATGATGTTAGGACTTAGAACCCTAGCTAAGGCTATTAATCTGACAAGAATTCAGGAACAAATTCTCATTGTACAGAAATAAGTTTTCCAAAACCCTACTATATTACCTAACCCAAGAAGTACACCACGATTTGCACAATCAAATTCTTCTTTTAATCCACTTTCCTTTAACCCAAGCCCTAGTCAATCAAATAAACCATCCCAATCCTACCCAAAACCATAACAAACTTTTACTGCACCTAAATCTAACTACAGAAATACTAAACTTTTGATTCCAACTGAAATGGGTGAAAGAAGAAGGAAGGGCCTATGTTATAACTGTGATGTGAAGTCTACCCTTGGGCACATATGTAAAAATAAGAGGTAGTTATTTTCGATGGATGTAGGAAAGGGTGGGGAAGAATTTAGAAGTATAAAGGAAGAGGATATATTGATAGACCCTGTTGAATTCTTAATCATGATTGGTCAAGGGTTAGAAACTGATGAGGAAGGGGCTATCTTATCTCATATGTTAGTATATGTCATGAATAGGATTTATAATTTTACAGCAATGAGAATCACTACCTCAATAAAAGGAAAAGTTGTTCATATGTTGATTGATATATGAAGTACCCATAAGTTTTTGGATTATAACATTGTCAGGAAACATAGGTGTTTATTGACTGCGATATCACCTTTTGATGTATTAGTAGCTAATGAGAAGAAAATTCAGAGCAATTATGTGTGTAAGGACTTAGTGTGGAAGATGGCGGGGGGGAGGGGTATTTGATTCTGACATATTAATTTTGCTTATTGGTGGATGCAACATGGTTCTAGGAATCCAATATAATGGTTGATCACATTAGGGGATATTATGTGGAACGTTAGAAAACTCAAGATGAAGTTTAGTATCATGGGTCACAAAATCTCTTTTAGGGGCATTCCCCCACCTGCTTCTAAGGTGATACATCAACATGGGTTGGGCAAGTTGTTGGTTAAGCCCTCAAAGTTATGCATGGTAACTGCATGAAGGTTTTAGGAGGAACCACTTACTAAGGGTGCTAGTTGGTTTTCCTTAGAGGCATTTGGAAGATGTGATGATGATGATGAACTCCAGTTGGCCTTCACTTCATATTAAGACTTGTTTGAATCTCTTACTGATTTACCACTATTAGAGGGTAAGGGACATCCCTAATCAATATTAAACCCTATATATATATATCCTATCATTCAAAAGGATGAGATTGAGAAGATGATTGATGAAATGTTGAGTTCAGGTGTGACTCAACATAATACCGGCCCCTATTCATCACCTATTGTGATGGTAAAAAAAAAGGATGGATAATGCAGATTATGTGTAGACTACAGGAAATTAAACACCAATACTCTCAAGGATAATTTTACAATTCCAATTATTGAGGAATTGTTAGATGAGTTATATGGAGCCAAGTATTTTTCCAAGCTAGACTTGAGATCTGGCTACCACCAGATAAGAATGTTTGAGCTTGATATACCAAAAACTAATTCAGAACACATCAAGGGCACTGTGAATTCTTAGTGATGCCTTTTGACCTTACCAATTCCCCCCTCTACATTCTAGAGCCTCGTGAATCAAATATTCAATGCTCACTTTAGAAAATTTATCTTGGTGTTCTTTGATGATATACTTATATACAACAACAATTGGTCTCATCGTCTCTAACATTTGCAAGAAAAATTTCATATTCTTAGGAACAATGTTCTTTTTCTTAAGAGAAGTAAGTGTGTTTTTGGGGTCACTCAGATTAATTACCTAGGTCATGTTGTATCTATAGAAGGTGTAGTTATGACTCAAAAATGATGGATTTTGTCTTAAAATGGCCACAATAAAAAATCATTAAAGGTTTAAGGGGATTTTTGGAACTTCCAAATTACTATATGAGATTCATAAAAGGTTATGGAATCATAGCTAGACCACTTAATGTTCTTATGATGATTGATAAATTTAAGTGGAGTGATACAACATTTGTTGCTTTGGAGATATCGAAATAGCTATCACCTCAGCTCCTGTCTTATCTCTTCCAAATTTCTCTAAGGAATTTGTCATAGAAATTGATGCTTCACGGGGTAGGATTGGTGCAGTGTTGACACAAGACAACAGACCTATTGCTTTCTTTAGTCAAGGTCTATCAGACAAAAACAAAGCATTATCAGTCTATGAAAGGGAATTATTGGCCTTGGTTTCATCGGTATATAAATGGAGACCAAACCTATTGGGCAGACACTTTGTGATCAAGACTGATCACTACAGTCTTAAGTACCTTTTAGAGCAGAGAATTACAACCCCAAATCAACAAAAATGGCTAGTTAAGTTACTTCCCCAATCAATATTAGACCCTATAAATATCCTATAATTCAAAAGGATGAGATTGAGAAGATGATTGATAAAATGTTGAGTTCAGGTGTGATCTGATATAATACCAGCCCCTATTCATCACCTATTGTGATGGGAAAAAAGAAGGATGGATCATGGAGATTATATGTAGACTACAGGAAATTAAACATCAACACTGTCAGGGATAAGTATCTAATTCTAGTTATTGAGGAATTATTAGATGAGTTGTATGGATTCAAATTTTTTTCAAGCTAGACTTGAGATCTGGCTACCACCAGATAAGAATGTTTGAGCCTGATATATACATCAAGGGCACTATGAATTCTTAGTGATTCCTTTTGGCCTTACCAATGCCCCCTTCACATTCCCGAGCCTCATGAATCAAATATTCTGTGCTCACCTCAGAAAATTTATCTTGGTGTTATTTGATGATATATTTATATACAACAACAATTGGTCTGATTATCTCTAATATTTGCAATAAAGTTTTTAAATTCTTAGGAACAATATTCTTTTTCTTAGGAGAAACAAGTGTGTTTTTGGGGTCACTCAGATTGACTACCTAGGTCATGTTATATCTGTAGAAGGTGTAGTTATGGATCAGAAAAAAGTGGATGCTATCTTGCAATGGCCACAACAAAAAATAATCACGGGTTTAAGGGGATTTTTGGGACTTCTAGGTTACTATAGGAGATTCATAAAAGGTTATATAATCACAGCTAGGCCACTTAATGATCTTATGAAGATTGATAAATTTAAGTGGAGTGATGCAACATTTGTTGCTTTTGAGACATTGAAATTAGCTATCACCTCAGCTCTTATCTTATCTCTTCCAAATTTCTCTAAGGAATTTTTCATAGAAATTGATGCTTCACGGGGTGGGATTGGTACAATTTTGACACAAGACAACAAATTTATTGCTTTCTTTAGTCAAGGTTTGTCACACAAAACAAAGCAATATCAGTCTATGAAGGGACTTACTGGCCTTGGTTTTCAGCTGTACAAAAGTGGAGACCATGCCTATTGGGCAGGCACTTTGTGATCAAGACTGCTCACCATAGTCTTAAGGACCTTTTAAAGAAGATAATTACAACCCCAAGTCAGCAAAAATGGCTAGTCAAGTTACTTGGATATGAATATACCATTGACTATAAAAAAGGGCAAGGAGAATGTTGTGGCAAATGCACTCTCTAGAGCAGAGGATGGAGCTTCTATTTATAGTATCTCAGCGTCCAAACTAACTTGCTGGATGAAATCAAACAATCTTGGATATCTGATCCTAAGTTGCAGAGATTAATTCACTTGATTCAAGTTAATATCCTTCCACACCCTTACTTCAAGTTTCACGCTGGTATTCTAAGTCAAAAGGGTAAAATGATGGTTGGTTCTGATGTTGATTTAAAGCAGAAACTGATGACTTTTTATCATACTAGTTCATTGGGAGGCTATTCAGGAATCAAAGCTACCTTGCAGAGGCTTAAGCTAGAATTTTATTGGAAGAAGATGAAACACGAGGTCTACACTTTTGTTAGGCAATGTGATGTATGCCAAAAGTGTAAAGGAGAGAACGTATCTTCTCTTGGACTATTACAATCACTTCTTATCCCTGTTGGGACTTAGCAGGATATTTTTATGGATTTTATGAAAGAATTGCCCAAAGCTACTGGAAAAGAGGTCATGTTTATGGTTATTGACAGACTGAGTAAGGTTGCATATTTTATTGCATTGAAACATCCTTGTACTGCTTTAGATGTGGCCCAAGTATTCATGAATGAGGTGTTTAGGATACATAGATAATCTAAATCTATTGTTTTAGATAGAGATGTTGTTTTCAGTAGTAGATTTTGGCAAGACTGCTAAAATCTAACTTACTCTGGGCACAAAACAGAATGGAGTCTCAAGCTGATAAGAAAAGGATGGATAGATGTTTTCAAGTAGGTGATTGGATTTATGTGAAGCTCCAACCTTGTAGAAATACTTCCTTGAGGTCTCATTCCTTTCAGAAATTTGCAGCAAAGTTTTTTGACCCATTTGAAATCATATCTAAGGTTGGAATGGTTGCATATACATTGAATTTACCAGAAGAGATCAAACTCCATCCCACTTTTCATGTGTCTCGGAAAAAAAAAAGATTGGCGATAACCTAACATCCATTACTTTACCTATGGTTCATTCCACATCTGGTAATATATTGTTGGTGCCTGAGAGGGTGTTAGATAGAAGAGTTGTCTAAAAACATGGCAGACTGTCACAACTCGGATAGGGGCCTAGATGTGACGTGGGGAAGGAGAACCCGAAAGTCCTTGATCAAGCCATCATAGCATCATTGGTTCGGAAGCGCGGAGCTAAATACATAACACATAAGCTCTAAGGGGATAGGGGCTTTGGACTCAAGCTATGGGGATGAAATCTAGAATGGGATAAACATGGATTCACATAACACACAACAATTATCTCTAAGGGGACGGGTAAGGGAAATCAAGCTATAGGGGCACACCGAGATTATGGGACTTTCCACATAAGCACATAGTCATTCACAATTCCCAGCATTCAAATCATAAGCATAATAAAATACCATCCTCATAATCAAGGCTAAATAGCATAACTTTCATAAGCATAATAGTCAACATAACAAGTCAACGTACAAGAGTTTAGATTCGTCCAACGAGCCTCTACATAGATAAAGCGGGGCCTCGATATAGTTTGAGGCTCACCCTCAATACAAGAGTAAGTAAATGACACAAATAAAACTAGGTAGATAGAAGGTGGCTATTTCCTTTGAACAAAAGGGCTCACCACTAGTACAAGTCTTCAAGAGTAATCACACGTCGTTCGGTGGAATGTGGAAGTCATCTCCGGCACCTACATGGTTAGAGCATGTAGACAAGAGTATGGGTTAGCACAATAAAGTACTAAGTATGCGGGC
>JBCEWC010012519.1:0-10051 GCA_038996855.1 Solanum aculeatissimum | reverse complement strand
TCTTTATGTTGATTAATGAGCTTATTTCTTTTCCATATCTAATTATCTGCTTCTCCCACCATACCACAGGAATCAGTTGCACACGCATCTAGGATCAACAGGCCATGCTAAACTAAAATCACGGTGATGTTGCAGAATCCTCATTAACTGCAATTCAAGGTGATTGCTGGATGGTTGGGGCAGATTATTTGTTCCTTATTCTTTATGGTTTATAGATCATTGTGTACGATTTAGCATCATTATTTGTTATATTCAAATGAGTTGAAAAAATTCAAAGAATTTTATACATACTTGGGCTCAAAATGTATCCATTTTCCTTCAATTCAACTGTATGCTCAAAATTCTTGCATTGAACCAATAGACAAGAATTAATATACCGCAGGATCATAACGTTATGGTTAAATTCAAATCTTTAGTAATTTCTGTGATTAGAAAGTATTAACTCCAACGACACTTTAGAAAAGAATAAATATCAGTACAACTGTGCCATCACTGAGTACCAAAAACTGTCATATTGAGCAACTGCACTTGCAAATTTCTAAACCACACTAACGCACACATTCATTCACAAATACCAGCATCAGCTACTAACTGGCAAATTCAACGGACATGGTCACAGTTATCGTTTATAAATTGTGGGCAAAACACATTTCACTGCTAAGCCAATATACTGCATTGAAAGCAGGAACCAGTAACAACCCACGCAAAAATCTACATTTGTCGAATAAGTTATGTACACCCTGACCAAGTGGAAAGTAGTTGCTTCCTCAAAAAATATGGCATAGTATTCACATAATTATCTAGCAGCTACCCCCATACTGTACTCTGAACTCACAAATATTAGAGTCCATCATCAATCACAACGCTCTGCTAGCTGCTTCTTGTATGTAAGTGGTGGCTTCCTCTTCCGAGAGCTGCTTTCCTTCAACCAAACCTCTAATCAGAGTGTTGGCATATGCTTTAGATGGTTTGCACATTCTTGCTTTACCAGATTTGAAGTTATCAACGTCTGAGAGTTGGCATCTGATAGAGAAGCAGAAAAGCGATGGATGAGATTCAGTTGAACAAGAAAATACATAAACAAAAGAGCATACAAATTACAAGGCAGCATGCTTACGTCATTGTCAAAATGGGTATACCATTCTCCCTTCCCAGGTAAAGCACATTATGATACCAGCCATTCTACATGAAAGTCGAGCAAAATCATACAATGAGAAAAATCATCTAGCTCAGAGTTATGTGAAGAAAAGACAAGATGTCTAGGGCAGCAGGTAAGGATAAACACTACTAGGATAGGATAAAAACTAATCTTTCCTGTTATCAAACTTTATGGGTTTGATGTGCAAAAGCATAACCATACTGTAATTCCAAGATATTCAAGTTTCTTTTTTAAGGCAATACTCGTCATCTTTTACAATCAATCAATCAACTACATCTCAATCCAAAATCAGCTGAAATAGACAATATGCATCATTTATATCCATTCTGCTCCTTTGGTTTCATTTCGTTTCAATAGTAAATAAGTTGCTCGGCAAATTTGGGGTTCACTAAATCTCACTCTGTAAAACTAAAAAAGAATGGATCTTATCAAACTGTTAAACATCCCCAGACAGTTAAAGTTCACCCCAGCTCAGGTAAACGATTTTGTTTGCTAAGAAAATGGAAAAATAAATGGAAAAGGAAGATGTTGCAAATTATAAAAGGGCTCTAAATTTCTTGGCAGAGATACAAACTCAAGTTGCAAGGGAAACTTATGATTGCTGTTTTTAGCAAAATAACTGACATTTTAAGAGCTAAATCATCTTAAAATATTTCTTTTTTGGCTTCATCACTTTACTTGACCCAAGATATGGTATTCTTGTTGACAACATAATAGTTGAGATGCTAACACAATTTAAAATCAGTCATTATAGATTAGACCACCTATTGAGCTTATCTGGTGGCACATTCATGGTTTCCTTCCTAGGATTTACTAGTGTCTTCTGATGATCATCCCTGACAACTGATGATTCTGCGTTGTTTGGCTACTACTCAATCGATGAACAAGGTCTTATCTCCCCCATCCCTCCCATTTTAGTCCTTCCAGTTCCTTTTGGAAGAGGTGAATAGTTCAATTAATATTTGAAATATTTTTTTGAGCTAAAGGTCTATTGGAAACCTGTATCTTTACAAGATAAGAATAAGGTCTATGTACACTCTATCCTCCCCAAACCCCACTTGTGGGCACACTGGGTGTGTTATTATTGTACTAAATGTCGCCTTTATCCCTACATGGTTAAACTCATTACCACAGGTGTAACACATGGCCAGGAGAGAATCCTCATGAATTAAATGCCAAGAGGATTCATCAATACTTCAACTATATTTAGCTAGCTGTCAACCAAACACAATCTTCCTCCTTTTATACTTATTCTTCACTGTCAGGATAAAATTTTCCATCCATCATACTGGAATGTTTATTAGTGAACTAATTAGCAGAAAATATATGGTTATATCTTATGCTACCATTGTTTTATGCCCATTTGAATCTTACAGCTTTTGAACCATTATACCCTTACTACTTGAGCCATTAATATGCGAGTACAGAGAATAATACTCATGAGAACAATACAGAGAGCTTAAAACCACACCTTGACAGCCTCCACTGGAACACATTTTCTTTCTTCAATAGATTGTAAGTTAGTTATGTCAAACAAAGGGTAATTCAAGTCAAAGCTTGAACTATTCTCTTGAAGTAAAACATCATTAAATTGCTCAAGCCTGTAAAAAAGAATATTAAGTTATAATTCTGAATCATCAAAGAGTAGGTCTTAGTTAAAAATGCCAACAAAATGACAAACTCCTAATTATCATGAAAGGAGAAACATTTCAGATAAAGGAAAGAATGACATACGTTATCCTATATAGGCACAAGTACGCTCTTTCATCACTGTTGCTTTCAGGATGAAGAAAAGCAACCCCACCCGGACCCCACGTAGCCGTATGCTCACGAGCAAAGAATAGACGATGGTGAAAAGTTTTCCATTTGATCTCCTTTGGCTTGCTTTTATCCAACGAACCAATACATGGCTTTCGCATGCCTTCCACCTGGAATACATGAAAAGAATGTAGAAACACACTGAAAGGTCAATACTCTTTACCCTTTCATCAGCACCAAGCTCATCTTAACATTAGATTAGTTTCTTATCACAATATAATGCCTGACTAACTGAAAGTCATTAAAGTTTAGCAGAAGCATTATGACTCAACTATGTAAAACCATTTAAAGGTGGTAATAAACATGGCAAATGTTCTACAATATTATCTAGCAAGAAATATTCGCACATAATTCAGTTCTAATTGTCCTAGGATGCTGTTTCATTTTCTTTTAGCTGAATACATAGATAACACCTTAAACTTGATAAAGACACGAAGATTTTGCAGTAAAATGAATTTTCTACCCATTTCAAGTAACTACTTCTTTTCCAGCAACTTTTTTTCAACTCAGTGCTCCTCTTCTTGAGTCTTATTCAAACCCCATAAATCTTCTTACTTTTCAAATGCCATAAGGGCCACAAAACAGTACACCTGTTCCACTATTTCAATCCTACAGCTTTCACCTACCTTCACAAAAAACCATACATGTGTGACCTAATTCCTACTGAAGTGCAGTTTAGAACTCTTAATCTTAGCATTTCTAGGACCAGATTGTTGATCATTAATTTTCTCATTTTTCTAATTTAACCTTTTTTTCGTCCTTCTGCTTGTTAGGGACAAAGGAATCTAAGATAAATCGTTCAGTAAAATTGTTTGAAAGAGAAGCTCCTAAGAGACAATTGAACATCAAAAGTGATTGAGGAACTGCAGGGAAAGATAAGAACTTGGTAGTAGGCGTGCCCTTTTTTCCCTGATGAAGAAGGTTGTCAGGTTTGAATGGGAAATCAAGAAGATGCTTATCGTGGAAGAAGTGTCCAAGGATGAGCCAAAGAAGATGTTTATAGTGGGAAAAAACCCCCAAAAATTATGGTGAAGAATGGGCTAAGTGTTACACGTATTTCATGGTTCAAGTCCAAGTCTAAGAGGAGGAAGATTGGATCCACATGGAGCCCAAGAGAGGAGCTGAAAATTCATGATGGTCTGAAATCTTTACCAAAGGGGGGCTGATTCACACCCAATTTGAGTCAAGAATAGGCGTGTGTTTTGGTGCATATTATGCCACTTTTCCCTTATTTTGTTTGGGAAGAAGTTCAGCATTATTTAACAAGCATTCCTAGTTGAAAAGTTTCCTAATTAGGTATTAGTTTTTATTATTTCCATAAAAGTAAGATTCAAATCCCTTTTAATTTAGGATATTTTCCCTTATATATATAGGAGTGGATTTTGTTATTTATGGAAAAAACATAACTATTAATATTATTTGAGAAATTTTACACATTAGTGTATGGTGACTATGAATTTATATTGCAATGTTACCAGAAACATTCTTCCTTTTCAAGAATGGTACCAGTTAATCTATATATCTGCAGGTATACTACATCAAAATATGTAGTCACCTTCAAAAGTATTACCACTTACAGCTTGAACATCTATCTGTTTACACCAAAAATAAAACAGAGCTAAGCAATTCATTTTAAATTCCTACAAGTTGCACTGCTTATCTTCCAATTCATTTTAAATTCCTACAAGTTGCACTGCGTATCTTCAGAACAACTCCTATTCCTTTCTTTCTACACTGTCTAACCAAATGCTGCAGGGACAGCTTTGATTTCCAAATCATCTTCCATGGCCAATCCTCCTCCTGTACCTCTGATGAGTTTAGTTCCTTATATACTGTAATACTGCACTGACAGTGAATATTCCTTACCCTGTCATGTGTTGGGTTTAGTTCATCTGTTGTCCTCCTGCAACACCTATCCCTTTCCTCTGTTAGGTTATAAAAACAGCCACTGTACTGTCAAAAGCAGTTATACTCTCTATTGCCAACCTTGAAGCTGATTCTGGTTTGCATTGAAGGCCACAAATTTCTAATTGCTCTCCAAACAGTGCATCCACACGGGAATTGTTATGAATAACTTAGCTCTAATCCATTAATTTACTTTAATAAAAACCAAAAATTTTAAGCTATGAATAACTTTGCTTTAATTCAGTAATTTTTGAATTCTGAAAGCAAAAGTTCTTAGCTAAGTTGCTCGGACTCAAGTGTTCAATACAGGTGCAAATGTAGATATCAAATCCTTTATGATTTAAATTTTAAGATTCGGGATATGAATCTAGATACAGATACGGGGATGAGGATTAGGCTAATAATAATTCAAATATATAAAAGTAGACCTATAAAAAAATGTCTAAATTATAGTAGATTATTTGGAAAGATAGTAAAGCATGAATTTTTTAGAGCAAGTTCGATCCTATAACTACTAAGTACAAATGCATCACTTAATTATTTATTATTAAGTTTGTATCAGAAATCATTATATTTGTCTCGAATTTCTCTATCGATTTGGGTCAAAGTACCCAAACCATATCCGATATGAATCCCACACTCACATGTGATGACATGGGTGAGGCACACCAAGTGAAGAGTCCAAGTAACCTAGGTCTTAGCATCTAATTTTGAAATTTGAGAATTCTATCCTCAAATTTCGCATATCTTAAAATTAATGTCTTTAATCTTTCTATTTTCGCTTTCACGTTATTTTCATGTTTCTTTCAAGTAACTCAATTCTTATGGAGTTACGAAGGGGTAGCGAGAGCACATATTGTGTTTTCTGGCTTATGCTTTTTGGCAGCTATCTGGCATTGGGTGTATTGGGATCTAGAAATATTTTGTGATGAACGTACAGGAAAACCCTCTTTGGATTTGCCAAAGATCTTTGGGATTCATTTATTTCTCTCAGGGGTAGCTTGCTTTGGTTTTGGTGCATTTCATGTAACAGGCTTGTATGGTCCCGAAATATGGGTGTCTGATCCTTATGGACTAACGGGAAAAGTACAATCTATAAATCCAGCGTGGGGCGTGGAAGGTTTTGATCCTTTTATTCCAGGAGGAATAGCCTTTCACCATATTGCAGCAGGAACATTAGCAAGTATTAGTAGCATAACAAAAAAGCCTTCCTTGTCATTAATATCTTTGCTCGCGGCAATTGTGACCTCTCGGGAGAATCGATGACTGCATCAAAGATGCAGTGCTAGTACATCTGAGACTTCTTAATTGGCTAGTTGTAAATAGCCCCAGGGCTATGGAACAAAGGATTATCTCGGACCTAGACCGAGGTATTGATGGTGATTTTCGAATCTCGCAGAACAGAATGTGATACGATGAGATAGAATGCAATAGAAACAAAGACAGGGAACGGAGTGAACGAGGAAGAGGGGGAAAGATGATTTGGGGATTTCTCTGTAAAGAAGAAAAACGAACAAGAGAGGGGCAGTGGGCACTGTGTGTCTGTGCATGTGTAAAAATAGATTATTTTTCCAAAAATAGTATAAGAATTACTTAGAAAGAGTCGCATGTCTTTTCTTTATTTGACTTTTTTGTCACATCACCCTAGTGTGAGCTTACCCACTCTTTTTTTTTTCACTGTCTATCCATAAAGGATTCAATAGGAACAATAATCTGATAGGCCATGCCCTCAATTGACGTGTTTGAATGAAAAATCAGGACAAGTCTATGGGTTGATTATGTATTCAGTCTTTTTTCTTGGATAAAAATTTGTGGTAATTTATTCAGTTCCTTTTATATTATTCAGAAATTATCAACCATTACAAGAACTTTTGCATACCACTGTATAACACAAAGTATTTGGTTTATGCATGAGGTAAGTTTTAAGATCATTTTGATATTTAAGGAAGATGAGGTTGTAGAAGTTCAAGAAGAATAAAGCCACACACTTAGTGAGGGAGTGGCTAAACAACTCACCACTCCATGATGCAGGAGGTTTATAATGAAGATAGGCATTTCAAAGAATGAATGATAGCTATACCTGTCCTCCTGCAATATAGCAAAGGAACCTTGATAGCTTCATATTTGACCCAAATGTGGCATACCATATATCAATCTTTGAAAACTCTGTCCTCCAAGTGTGAGAATTAGAGCTAGCAAGACCTGTGTAAACTCAAAGATCATTAAAATTCATCTCCAGAAATAAAACAGCAAATTTTTGCAAGGGGAAATAATATTGTACTTGTTATGCCTGTGCCATCGTTAACTTTCAGGTCTAAAAATGGTTGTATTACATTCTCAATATCCTTATCTAAATCTTGTGATACCCTGTTAGTAAAGGTGTTGTACTCATCTTCAGAATCGGAGCTAACAACCTGAAGTAGAAGTGACAATCTATTAGAGTTAATATAGCAGAAATTATATTGCATGTGTTAGAAGAATTGAATGAAATTAAAGTAAAAGGAGCAACAAGCATTTGGCCGACATAACTTTTCCAAAGGATTCTGTGGTGACACATTATGAATGAAAGGTTCATTAATTTTGGGAAGCATAGTAAAGCTTTAATAATCCTTACAAGCCCTTACAAGCCTTGAGGCTACAGTATAGAATGTTTATGGGACCAGATGCCTCTTACAAGCCCTGAGGCTACAGCATGTGGAGGTTCAAGCAAAGTCTACATCTCTGGCAGACAGTTTTTACAACAATAACAACATACCCACTGTAGTTCTCCACAAAGTGGAATCGACAACCTTACCTCAAGGGTAGAGAGGTTTCTGAGTGGCAGGCGATTCCTAATGTCGAATTTTCAAATAGTTATTGGTGATACTTAAATAGCAAGTAAAAGAAATCTGACCTGAATGTAAGAAGTGCTCATGCTGGTTGCTTTCTCTGGTAATCTCTCTGCAAGTGATTGCCAAAATGAACTCAACTTTTCGCGTACCTGAACAAATTTATGGTGTACAATGAAAGACCAAGTACACACTGGCTTAAACTGTTAAGGCCGAAATGTTACTCTTAACATGCAGGAAATTTGGCTCAGTCACAAAATTCAGCCAATATGCTTTATGGCTGTGAATTAGATAAAAAGAAAGAACAAGGAGCAGCAAACATCCTTACAGCCTGTATCACTCGCCATGTGGATTCAAATGGACAAGCCTCAGAAGATCCAATAATTGGTTTTTGCTGTAATAACACCTCAATACAAGCTTGTACAGAATTTGCTATAGAGTCCAGATTATATCCACCTTCGAGTGCCATTACAATCTTGCCTCCAGCGAACTCCAGCAACTAAAATATGCAAATAAAAAAGTTAAGTGTTAGAATAATAATAGGAACAAGAATAGTATATATAATCTCATTTAGAATAGGATTAGGAATGGGAATAGTATATATAAAAATACTTGGAAAAGGATCGTAATCATGTAATATCGTGTCCTAGTTGGAAAAAGAGTTAATAAATAGGGTCTCAATGTAATAATGTAGATACACAATTCAATAATATTTTTCTCCTATGGTTCACATAGTAAGTAAAGTTCCCAAACATGTACTTTATAGAAACAAATCACAACAGAAGGATAAATCCGGAAGAATGACATAAACAGAAGAAAAGCAAAGACTATCATTGTGAAAAAAATCAACAAATACTTGCAACAGTCTTTTAGAGCTCACCTTGTTCAGCATTACAGCATATCCGTGTGGACTAACACAACATCCACCAAGAGGATCACCAATAGCTATCACATTAAACATTAAAACTGTTAAAGACTGTTGTATCAGATTAGTCAGCAAGAAAATTACAATTGCCAATTTGAATAGCAGTTCGGCAGTTACATGAGAGCAATGGGATAAAATAAGTAATT
Organism: Solanum aculeatissimum; assembly: GCA_038996855.1. Classification (NCBI taxonomy): domain Eukaryota; kingdom Viridiplantae; phylum Streptophyta; class Magnoliopsida; order Solanales; family Solanaceae; genus Solanum; species Solanum aculeatissimum. The sequence goes on along the minus strand of JBCEWC010012519.1, from coordinate 1,270 downwards.
TATTATGTTAGTTCGGGGATTTTACTATGTCTGGTCATCCTACGTTACCAAACTTATGCCATTTTAGCTAAATATCCAATGAAAAAGGTCTTGACAAGAAAGCTACTGAAGATTCAAGAACAAACACATGTATAGAAATCAATCCCAAAACACTATCTTAAGAGATGTATGAGAAAGGTTTTGGCATCAAAATAGCAGGAATAATCAATTTAACTGAAAGACCAGGATCTTTTTTTCATAAGTAGCAGTATCTAAGTGCCAATCCTATTGGATTTACAATGCTATTTATATGATAACAAATGAAATTTTAATCCACTTTAAAAGAGTCCTTAAGGTCATATAAATACCTAAAAAACTGAGTTTTCTAGAGTTAAATTCTTTTCCACAGCTGTATACTTCGGCTTTATCTGTCTTAGTTCTAGGAATCCTATTCCTAACAAGCTAGACTTTGGATAAGCGCTCATAACCACTTTCTTGACAGTAGAATTTTGGAGTTCTTCCCTTCTTCTCGACTTATACTAATAAAAAGGGAAAAATATTGAAATAAAATGAAAAAGGGTTTGCTGGAAACACAATATCTTCCCAAGATCCTACCGTTGTTCAGTACTTGATAGATTTTTGGAAGGTAGATGTATACAAAACAATCATCTTTTCCATTTAGAAGGACATCACATTGCAAACCAGACACATTCAGGCATTATCCTATCTTTATCCCAAAGCTTTACATAAAAATCATCTTTAAGAAAGCTAATTTAAAGTAGCAAAATTGGAAAGGCTTTGACCTGTCAATTTTAGTATGCAAAGTTTTCAAGGATACTAGCGATTAGACTTGAAGCGGTTACAAATTCAAGAACAAATCAATGAAATCATGATGTCGATGAACGTGCAATTTGAGATCACGATTTCAAATCCCAAACTCTCCAGAAAACATGATTACAACTTTTTCTAAAACATAAAACTTGACCCATAAATTTATATTTGGTAAAAAGACCCAATATTCTAAATTTTACAAAAAAGGACCATACTTTGCATGAAGAGGTTGTATGTATTACATTAAAGAATAACTAGTTATAATTTTTGTTGACCGATGAATCTTTATAAAATTGTATATATTTGAAAGTTTGTAATCGCAAATATTTATATACTATAAAGATAACTCCACAATCCTTCCCTGAGGTTTCAGTTGATGACACCTGTTAGAATAGGAATAGGTAAATACAATCCTACTTAGAATAGAAATAGGAATAACAATAGTATATAGAATCCTATT
>JBCEWC010012518.1:0-15792 GCA_038996855.1 Solanum aculeatissimum | reverse complement strand
AGTGTAATGGTGCTATGATGGCTTGATCGAGGGTCTTCGGGTCCTCTTTCGCCATGTCACATCTAGGCCCCTATCCGAGTCGTGACAAAGATAAAAAAATACTATTATCATAAATTTTCTAACATATCATATAACTTTAAAGAAAATAAAATAAACAAATAAAGATAAAAAGGAAAATAAATCTAATCTAAGTATAAATTGTAATAAATCAGCTCTTGACGTAAAGCCTCTAGATGCTCCTTCTTTTGTCCAAGACCATCGAACAAATCTATGTCAAAGCATGCATTGAATTCCTTAACTTCAAGTGTGGTGGATAGCTTGGCATGTTCGACTTCATCCTTGGAAATTGCTAAAAGGACTTCCAAAGCTTGTGACTTTTTGCATAGCTCTTTTATCTTCTTCTTCATATTACCCACTGACTAATGAAGGAAGGATATCACTCTAATCTTCTCATACTCCTCGAGCATGGCATCTAAAAGGCATTCTCCCGCTACTAGGAACATTTTTTTCTTGTAGCTTCCACATCCATATCATGGAGGTTTGATCGTGCTTGGCCATACGAGGAAACAAACTTAAATAAAGAGTCTAATAGCTTTATCAAAGGAGAGATATTAACATCTTTGCATTTCATCTCTGTGATAATTAGTTGGATTTCATCTTTAAGAGAGGAAGCAAAATCCACATCACATCTAGAGAGTTTCTCTCCAATAATGGACCAAAGAAAAGAAATGAAATTCCTTTAAGCATATAGGACGAATCTCTTTCCATCAAATACGGACACGGCATCCATTGAGTGGTTGCGTACATTAGACTTCAAAGTATCTTTGACCTCATTATAAGAGATAAAAGTTGGCCTTTTGTTTTCTTGCATTAAAAAGAAAAGGATAAATAATTGAAAAAGGGAGCTAAGATATACTCGATAGGGGAAGTCTAAATTATACCTCTTTAATAGGGGTTGTTATGGTCTTTGAAAGACTATTTGTCTCATCATAATTTAACCACAGGCGTAGTGGAATCTCCTTAATCATCTAGACATACTCGTGTTCTATTCCAACAACATTCTCTATTACTACTCTCACTCTCATATTGAAGAGACCTTTTAGGAACTCAAACAGCTTGAGTAGATGCCTTTTCTTTCGGTACCACTAGAGGAAGTCAAGATTTTCCTTTATTACGCTATTGGAACACCTTAGAAACCAAAGGAGGAGGTACATTAGTATTGGGAATTAGATTATATGTACTTTTTTTGAACCCTCTAAGTGTATGATAAGAGTTGATCCAATAGAATTCACTAAACCCTATACATGATTACTAAGGAAATCCCCATTAGTCTTCTTTCATGAGACCCAAAAGAATTTCCTGCATTAGGCATGCTTAAGGGAAAATTTGTTCGTGATGAAAATCGACTCATAGTACAGATCCACCAAAATATAAGTCCCTTATCCAAAGAAGCACAGCGAATGTCATTCTTCGTAATGCCAAGAATGTTCTGGTAGAATCCAAATTGATGAATAAAGTGATATGGGCGGTATGGATCAATGATAAATGAATTTTTTCATCTAAAGGGAAGATAGTGGAAATGGATACTCATGAAGTAGATCGATTCTAGCTTTGGTGCACGATCATTATCTATATAAAATTAAGGGTACTTCTTATTTAGCATAGTAGAGGACCAAGCAACATTCTCTGCACTATGAATACATTTTCTCACATCATTTTTATCAAAATAACTTATGGCACCTTCTCCAGAATATACTACCATATTAGAAAGAAAGGGACCATTGGCAAATATGAAATGAGTCTTGAAATAATGAGCAAGTCAGCCATAAACATAATGAATGGGGAAGCAGGCTGTAATTTGATCAAGTAAGGATGCAATTGAGATCTTACTCAAACTGATGTACATACTGGCCAACATCATAATTGCAAGACAGATCCTTTTCCCACTTGCCATCAAGCTTTCCATCATGAAAGCCCCAGAACGAATGAAATGACCTTGTTTATTTGGAAGGACCAAGGCGCACAAAACAACAAGATAAGAAGCGTCCAGATGTATCTTATCTCTTTTGTCGGAGTTCACCTCGAGCTTAGAAAATACCTTTTCTTCAACATGTGACCATCTATTTGTGTCAGGTAAAGCTCCACTAGGATTATGTGTCAACTCAAGATGAGTAGATTTCTCTTCCTACCTCGACGGAGTAAGTTCATACCTTAGGGGTTTCTTGCACCAGAACTTTATCCATTGGCTAAAAGATACCCTTTGGTTAGCACCTCGAAGATGATGAAAGGTTGCGAATAAATATTCACATGTCCGAGGAAGATATTTTATCTTCTTTTCATCAAACTCGGTAAGTTCCTTGACCTTAGGCACCACTTCTTCATAAAGAGAACCCAAAATTGATAAGCCTCCAAGGATATGTAAATCCCATAAAGAAATGGACAAATCCCCAACAGATGTAAGAAGTGTGTTTTTTTCTGGGGCACCAAGATACACAGATTGCTCACAAAATATCTGAATTATGGTCATAAGTAGTGATGCATAAAAAGAGTCATAAATTTGTGCCATGCCCAAGACTTCTTGACTCCTACCAAGAACATCTCCACTCCACTCCCAATAGTGTAGAATATTCTGATACTCTCTCTCAACTAACATGGAGTCTCCCCAGCGAATCTCATTTTGAATTATGCGACGACCTAAGCTTAGAAAGGAAGTTGCAAATGTTAACATGATGATGATTTGGTGCCTGAAGAGACCACAACTTGAGAAGCTTATTAGAATTTTAAGCTTGTACTAAAGTCCAATTTTCCATGTGAAGTGGGTTTTTCAAAGAAGGTCATGGACTCGCATATCGACCAGCTAATAGAGTTTAAGTCAAGAATCTAGTTTGCTCTACCTCATCTTCAATTTCGACTACAAGATACTTGAGTTGGTGGAAGGAAAGATGTATAGCTTGAAAATCACCATCTTTTCAAACTGCAAGGAATAGAAGAAGTCATTAGTGACAAACTTAAGCATAAAACGACAAGGAAAAATATATAAATATAATCTTATCAAGAAAAGATCTTTGTCATTCTTAGGGTAGGGAATGTGTATCCATCCCTTTTTACCATAAGGACATCCTCAAATTACCTTATTCTTAAGGTGAGAATGTGTATTCATTCTTTTGTGTGATAAGAGTTACCATAAAATTATCTTATTCTTAAGGCTAGAATGTGTATCCATTCCTTTGCGCGATAAGAACTACCATGAAATTACCTTATTCTTAAGGTGAGAATACATACCCATTCCTTCGCGTGATAAGAATTACCATGAAATTACCTTATTCTTAAGGCGAGAATGTGTATCCATTCCTTTGTACAATAAGAATTACCATGAAATTGCTTTATTCTTAAGGCGAGAATGTGTATCCATTTCTTTGCGCGATAAGAATTACCATGAATTTACCTACTTCTTAAGGTGGAAATGTGTATCCATTCCTTTGTGTGATAAGAATTACCATGAAATTACCTTGCTTAAGGTGGACATGAATTCATCCCTTCACACCTAAAGACCATATTATTAAGCTACAATAAATCTCTCCATTGTGCAATATCAATAATTTATTTCTTGTGTCAACCTATAAAAAAAAGGAAGCGAGACACAACCAAAGAATAATAAAGGAAGGAAGAAGAAGAGATTACCTAAGGACGAATACTTTCTGGTTGTTGAGAGAGGAATAACACAGCTCCCAAACCCTCGAATGTTTTATGTTTAAAAATAGGGTTAATAGGATGGCGTCTATTTACAGAGGGATTACTAAATTAGTAACCCAAACGAATTGGGATTCAACTATTAAACTTCTCATAAAATTCAAATAGTAGTCTTTTTAGGTCGATTGTGTTGAAAACTCTTAAATCCTTTTTCAATTATTATAGAGGTAAAACAAAGGTGATAGAATTCAAGCAACATTTGGAAAGTAAAGGGCCCCACAAAATTTTAATGTGAATGCATGATTTTCCAAGGTAACACAGAAACCAAACAAAAATGGGTCACTACACTACTCATGTGGTTCCTTGGAAAATTTGGGATTTTAACAAAATAAAATCATTAGTACTTCACGCCTAGTTTTTGGATTTTAACAAATCATTGACAAGGCTTGAAGTAGGGGGAAAATGTAAGCATATAAAATTTATTAAATATAAATTTTATAAAATAATTTAAATATATTGTACTGGGAATGGGATAGGATGGAAAAAGGAACTCCATCCATTATTCAAAAAAAACTCTACCATATCCCCCTATTGTGAATGAAATTTATGGTTCCCGTTGGTGTAAATCCAATCAATTGAATTTAAGATGATAAGAAATTCTCCATTGGTAACAAATGGTTATCCATTAAGAGGAGGAAATCTTATTTAAAAAGCATAAAATGGAAAGATTAGGTAGGCTCCCAAGTCGTCCAAATAAATATTATGGATTAAAATAATTAGATTAATTAATTGAGTTCAATAAAATATAGATTTAATTAAAAGCTCAAATTCATTTATGTGGGCTATAAAAGATGATCCACTTTGTTACGCGCGATATCCTCTCATCCTAGAGGTCTACTTGATGTCACGTGTCAGATGACATGGCATGTCAAGTCAAACAAAGAAGTCAATAGGATTATGTCATGTGTCAAAATGACATGGCATTCTTATCTCAACAAAGGCCAATAAAAATGTGCCACATGTACAAGTGATGTGACTCAATCAATCAAACATCACCATGTTACTTAAAAGGAAATCTATTCCTATCACTTTTCCTATGCCATGTCACCTTAAATCTGATTAGCTAGAAGAAAGCTTGATTCCATCATAACTCCTCTATTCTACAACTATATATAGGGGTCCTCATAATTTAGAATACACATCAAAAATTATAACAAGACGCTAGAGAGAGCTCTTGGATCAAACGCGCAGCTTTCTCTACAAGCAACAAGTTCAAGAATTCAAGCATTCAAGTTCAAGAATGCATCAAGATCAACACCACTTAATTCAAGATCAAGCCTAAAAACTTTTGAGTTTAAGTACAAGTCAAGATCAAGTTCGAGAATAAGTCCATATCAAATTCAAAGTTCAAGTTCATCGAATCCATACATCAAGATCAAGACCACCAAATTAAAGATCAAGCCCAAAAGCCCTTGAATTCAAGTACAAGTCAAGATCAAATCCATCAAGTGTTATAAGATTCAAGATTAAGCTAAAGAGACCTTGAATTTATATTTGAAAAAGCGAATTAAAGGATTCATAGAGATTTTAGAACTCACTCCTTGAAATTAAATACTATGATTGTTGCAATATTTTTATTTCCTTGAATATTATTTTCTTGATGTGAATTTTATTATCATACACCAATACCATTACTATTTGGAGGAATTTCATTGGCTCGATTATTTCTGCATAGCAGGTTGACGCGCACCAAAAAATAACAAACTTACAAATGAACAATGTATTGTTGTCAGGTGTCACTTTCAAGATCTCAGCACACATAGGACAAGGTCCCTCATCTGTTCCCTGCTTACATCATTTGTTAAATCATCATAACATCATTTTCTCCCTTTTTGATGATAACAAACACATAACATTATCTAGCAATGACTTTTAGCACATTCAGCATTCTTCAACACAATATCACAAGTTTCCCCTATCAATAACATCATATCTTCAATTCAATCAGGTACCAAGTCCATTATCAGTTCCCCTAATTGCATTGAAAGAATTATCAATTTCCCCCTTATAGTATCATAAAAAAGAAAGAATAGTAAACTCAAAATTAATGCAATACAAAACCATGGTAAGAACAAGGTCAAAAGATAACACAATCATAAATTGACAGAATCAATTATATCCAAAAGAAGAAAAACATGAAAAGATCATTCCATTAAAAGCAAAGCACCAACAGTAACTCAAAATTAATGCAATACAAAACCATGGTAGGAATAACGTCAAAAGATAACATAATCATAAATTGACAGAATCAATTATAGCCAAAAGAAGAAAAACATGAAAAGATCATTCCATTAAAAGCAAAGCACCAATAGTCATTACATAAGACCAAGCAAAAGAGAACCAATATCACAATAAAGAAAAACATACTGGCACCTAGGAATAAGAGGGGGGGTTTTGAGTCAAGGACTGGACTACAAGAATGAGCCTAGCATCTAACTCTAAGTGATGGTCAAGTAGTTGGTCCTTGAGGCTGGCCACTTCAATTGACAGGTCTTTATTCTTAGCCTTCAAATTTTCAAACTCATCATAACCAGGTCCCTCTGCTTGTGACACAACCAGCTTAGCCTTCAGTAAGGATATCTCATCATCCTTAGCACTGAGAAGAGTTATCATATCGTCAATATCATGCCACAACCCCTTCTTCTCTGAAGGTAACTCAAATGTTCTACTTAACTTCATTGGTCTTCCTTCTATGCACTCACACTCTATCAGAGTATGAAAAGAGAAAGTTTGCTACATTGTACCCCTAGTGCCAGCCTCTAAAGGAAATCCAAAGGGCCTAAATACTCTGGTCAAGAAGTAACCAAATCCCAACCCATGTTTTCCATCTCTTATAGTCAATACTCTTCTCATGCATTCCAAGATTATGGTAGGGAGGTTGATAGGCTCAAATTTTCTCAAGTTCTCCATATGAAATAAATTAGTGGTAGATGCCATTGTTCTCTTCTTAGATCGAGGTAAAAGAACCTTGTTTGTAAATTCAAAATAAATCTAATAACCTTCTTTCAAAAATAATTTAGGAATACTATGGGTGTTCATTTTAGGCAACTTCCCAATTTCCTCCATAAAAGTTTTAGAACATGTCCTTCCAATAATCGACTTGATCTCCCCACATAGTATGTTTGACACTTTAGCTAAAACTTTCTAACTCAACACCAGATTTTTCTTACCCACTTTGGTAGTTAAACTACCATCATCAATCATAGTATCGTATTAAAACCTTCTTATTTGAGATTTATACAAGTAAGGGAAAAACCCCACAAAGAGATATGTCAAGGATTGCAACTTTACTACATCTGTCAGGTCACACATCCCTAGTTTGGGCAATACTTCAGTATCAAACACTCTACCATTGAGAACCTTTTGGGACTTCATCACTTCAATTCTTTCCTCTCGTGTGAATTCTTGTTCAACCTTTTCTTGTGAACCAAGTCTCTTAACAAACTCAGAGACAGGTTCATCAATAACACTTATTTTTGCATTCTTTGTTTCCTTTACAAATGACATTTTTCTCATTCTTTTGTTTTCAATAGGCTCTTCAAACACATCAACTACAAAAGTTTTAAGCACTTGGTCCCTCTCAGAACTTTTCTTCCTCAACTTTCTTATGGCAGAAGTACAAGTCCTACTCTTCTTCATTGCATCACTCAACACCTTGTTATCTAACCCCCTTGTATGATTCTTCTACCTTCCATATTCAGAATTACCAATTATCCTTTTTGTGCCCTTTTTAGAAGTAGGCATTATTTTTCACCTAACTTTTATGAGAGTGGAAGGTTATCTTTATCATCTTCATCTTTAAATATTGTATCAATTACAGGAAAAGTTTCTTCAAGAGCCACTAATTTTGGAATCTCACTAGGATCTACATTCATCACTGCTTGCAACCCTTCCTTCATCTCAGACAAAATTTTTGCCACAAGTTCCTCACTTGTTGCAAGAATGTTTGATTCACCCCCTATATCTTTAAGAAAATCACCCTCTATAGCCAGTTCAGAAGAGGGGTTTGAAAGAGAACTAGGTTGAGGTTGTGGGTCAGTGTCATACTAGCCCAAGAGGTGGACAAGTTATAGAGAGTCAAGGGGTACTAGATATTAAGAAGAGTTTAGGTCAGGGATTTCAAATGATTTTTTGGATTGGAAATGTTGTAAATGAGAGACAAGGTTCATTTCACTAGTTTCCATGAAAGAGTTTTGAGAAGAAGAACTGGGATTCTCATGATCAGACCCAGTAAATAGGACTTATTCGTTCCGGTCCAATTTTTCAAGGAACTGGTTTTGAAACAAAAAAAGAGGATAAACTTTTTTATTTTGGGAAATCCCAAAGAAGGAGCTGTAATATATAAGATCCTATGAGACTTTTTATCTTAGCAAAGAAGGAAGAATAAGTAATGGAAAGGTTTTAGGCACATTGGAAAATACAAGAGAAGGGTCAGATTTTTGGGACTAATGTGAAATCTATCAACTGACACAAAGTAGAAATTATGTTCCTCAATTTCAAATTAAATGTAATGAACGAAGTGCATACCTTTAAGAAAGGAACAGGTCCTAAAATTTCAGATTTTATGTTCAAAACTGTTTTCCAACTTTTAGCTATCTTGATTAAATCATTTATGACTATATACCTGCAAACATATACAAGGATTGTCTTTACCACAGCATGGATTACAAAAATAAAGGGATACTTGTCCTTCTAATCATAGCCAAAAAGAGGTTGATTTGCATCAAAACACCAAAAGCTCATTCCAACTTCAATATCCCCAACTTTAGCCTATTTATCTCAAATTGATCTTTACTCAAAGCCTTTGTACAAATATTTGCTATTTGATCTTCAGTCTTGAAAAATTACATGTAAATATTTCCCTTTCCAACATTGTCCCTAAGGTAGTGATGTATCATATCAATGTGTTTTGTCCTCTTATGATGAATCGGATTCTTTGCCATATTCAAAGCATGTGTGTTGTCACACAACAATGGAATAGTGTATGTGATGATACCAAAATCCTTTAGTTGTTATTTTATCCATAACAATTGAGCACAGCAAGAGGCAGTAGCTACATATTCAGCTTCTGCAGCTGAAAGAGCAATAAAATTTTATTTCTTGCTTCCCCGAGATACAAGACAAGATCCAAAGAAGTGAGACATTCTAGAAGTGCTCTTTCTATCAACTTGATATCTAACATAATCAGCATCAGCGTAGCTAGTCAACTCAAAAAAATCATTTATAGCATAGTAAAGGACCAGGTCCCATGTTTTTTTCAAGTACCTCAAAATTCTCTTTGCTACCTTTAAAGAGGACTCCTTAGGCTTAGATTGAAACCTAGCACACATTTCAATGCTAAAAACAATATCAGGATGGCTTGTAGTCAAATACAATAGTAAGCCAATTATCCCTCTATACATGGTCTTATTCACTGAGGGACCAGATTCATCCATATCTCGCTTTGAGTTGGTTGCCATTGGAGTGTATATTGGCTTAGAATTCTCCATTTTGAACTTTTTCATAAACTCTTTGACACACTTTTCTTAACAAATTTGAGGTTCCTTCAGGAGTTTATTTGATCTGCAAACCAAAAAAGAAACTCAATTCACCCATCATGCTCATTTAAATTCACTCCCCATAAACTTTGAGAAATCTCCACACATAAGACTTTGGTGTAGTACTTAACATGATATTATTAACATAGACTTGTATGATAAGCAGGTCCCTTCCTCTTTTCTTCAAAAACAAGGTGTTGCCTATTTTTTCTCTTTTGAAACCATTCTCAAGAAGTAACTTAGAAAACATTTCATACCATGATCTACGTGCCTGTTTCAACCCATACAAAGCCTTGTCCAATTTGAACACATGGTTCGGGTGATCAACATCTTCAAAACCAGGAGGTTGTTAGACAATCATTTCCTCTTTTAGAATGAACTTTTGACATCTATTTGATATTGTTTGAAACCTATGAATGCTACAAATGTTATGAGAATCCTGATGGCTTCTATTCTTCAACTGGAGAAAATGCCTCATCATAATCAATTCCTTTTTCCTAGTTGTAACCTTAAACCACCAGCCTTGACTTGTTATGAACAACAGATCCATGTTTATCCTGCTTATTCTTGAAGACCCACCTAGTCCCAATAATTATTCTATCAGATAACTTAGGGACCAGGTGCCACATTTTGCTTCTTTCAAACTAGTAAAGTTATTCTTGCATAGAGTTTACGCAATCAACATATTTTAGAGCCTCTTTCACATTTTTAGGATCAATTAAGGAAACAAAAGCTGAAAATACAACCATGTTCATCATTTTGGATCTAGTTTGCACTCCAAAATCCAAAGGCGAGATAAAATTATCCAGAGGATGAGCAGATCTGAGTCTTTGTAGGAATTTCGTAGGAACCTAATTTTCTTTCTCATCATTAGTCCCAGCCTCTCCATCATCATCATTTTCAGGTTGTTCAATAATGCTATGTTCATTATTAGCAATTTGTAAAGGACTAGGTCCCTTATCAGAAGCACTTACATCACCTGTAACATCAAAATCAAGGTTAGTTTTCTCTAGGTTGCCATCTCTATTCTGATCAACATTGACACCATCCCTGTGGAACTTCATCAATTCTTCAAATTCAACTTCATCTTGATCCTTTAATTTCTCAAGTTCACTAGACTCATCAAAGATCATAGGGACACTTTCTTCAATGCATTGTATCTTTTTGTTGAGCACTCTATAAGCCTTGCTTGAACTTGAATAACCAAAGAAAATACCTTCATCATTTTTTACATCAAACTTGCCCAAGTCTTCCTTGCCATTATTGAGAATAAAGCATTTACAACCAAAATCCCTTAAGTAACTCACTTTAGGCTTCCTGTTGTTAAGCAACTCATAGAGTGTTTTGTTCATAATTGACCTGGTCAAGCACCTGTTGGTCACATAGCATGCAGTATTTACAACTTCAGCCCAAAAAATCTTTAGAAGTCTAGAATCAATTAGCATTTTCCTAGCAATATCCACCAAGGTTCTATTCTTCCTCTCTACCACACCATTCTGCTGAGGAGTTCTGGGAGCTGAAAAGTTATGATGGATTCCATTTTTAGCACAGAAGGTATCCATCCTTGTATTTTCAAACTCAGTTCCATCGTCGGACCTGATACCTGCTATCTGGCAGTTCAACTTTGTCTGTACTATCTTAGCAAAGATCACAAATTCATCATAGGTTTCATCATTGGACCTTAAGAAAATAGTCCAAGTAAACCTTGAATAATCATCCACGACCAATAATATATACTTCTTTCCTCCTCTACTTTGAATCTTTAATAACCCACATAGATCCATATGAATCAACTTAGTGGTTTGGTAGTGCTAACTTGTTTCTTTTGCTTGAAGGAGGATCTGGTTTGCTTTCCTTTGACACATGCCTTGTACACTTGTTTTCTTCAAACTTTACTTTTGGTAACCCATGGACCTAGTTCCTTGAAGCAAGTTTGTTAAACCATGAAGAACTGACATGACCAAGTCTTTTGTGCCAAATTTCTGTATTCTCACTTTGAGCACTCAGTCATGTAAGATCATTTTCTTGAATAGATTCCAGATCATCCACATACATGTTCTTCACGCTTTTTGCCATAAGAACCACTTCTTTTGAATCCAAATTGGTGATAATATAGTTTTCTAAGCAGAATTTTCCTTCATCCCTTTGTCACAGATTTAGGATACACTCAACAAACTGAATTTTAGTCCATTCACATAATAGACATTTTATATTGAGTGATCTCGTGACTTTCCAATCCTGCCAATACCAAGAATATATCCCTTTTTACCATTTCAAATAGAAATATATCCACCTTGAAGTGTTTTTAGTGAAAGAAAGTTATCAACATCTCCTGTCATATGCTTTGAGCAGCCACTATCCATTTACCAGCATTGGCTATTTCTTTCTTCACTTACCTGCATGAGATCACTTGTTAGTCTTAGGAACCTATTTTAACTTAAGTTCCCAATAAGCAAATAAGGGGGTAATTAACACTTATCCAAGGGGGTAGCACCACTATCTTCAGCTTAGAGCTATTCTGAGAATTCACCCTAGGACCAGGTCCTTCTCTTTTTCTCATTCGTTCAAAATATCCTACCAATTGATCTTTAGAGTTTTTCAATTATTCAATGTAGGAAAGTTAGTCTTCAAATGACTATCTCTTCCACAGTGAGTACATAACAAGAGATTAGACCCATTGATTTTTTTGTTGCAAGTGGTATGAGACAGACTTTTCTTCACATACCCCAGATATTTTTTACTACTGGATCCCTAATGAGTCAGAGTATCTAACATTTTAGAAGAAGTAGTCCATTTGAGTGATTTGAACAATTCTTCTTTCACTCAGACCAGGTCCCTTTTTAATTGAACATTTATTTCTGGTGTCGTGGCTAGCTTAGTTTTAGCCTCATTCAGACTAGCCTCAATTTCAAGTTACAAGCTACTAGCTTTCACTTTCCCTTTCAGATAACCCTTTAACTCTTCATTCAACTTTTAACAAAGAGTCACATTCTATAATTTAAGATCAACACATGTTGTTCGACTTTAGATAACTGAGAAACAAGGGCAACCTTTTTATCTTGAACAAGATCTAATTGGTTATTCAATACATCATTTTTAGTAGTTAACTCAGTTATTGAATCAATAAAAATAGAAGCTAACTTCCTCAACTTCTTAATAGAAAGAATATGCAAATTTTTCTTAAAATCATATGGGGTTACCTCTTCCTTAGATTCATCATCATCTTCAGACTTTTCCATAAATGAAAATATTTGGTTCAATATCTCCTCATTGTTTCTTGCAACAATCAAGAAAGAATCCTTTGTGGACTCAGACTCTTCTGACTCACTTGAGGAATTTTCTGAAATAATAAGAGCTTCCTTCACAACATAGTTTGTTGCAGCCTTTCTCTTTTCTTATCAAGGACTAAGTCCCTTGACTTGTCCTTGGTGCCTCCAGTCTTGGCATAGTCTTTTTTCTCTGCTTTATGCATTGAACAATCTCTGATGAAATGTCCTATTTTTTTGCACTTGTGACATAGATCATTTGTAGTAGCAGCTTTTCCAGGATTTTCCTTCTTCTTGAAACCACCATTCTTCTTCACAATTTTTTGAAATCTCCTTGTGAGTATGTCATCTGATCTGCATCTTCATCAGATTCAACACCTTGTGCCACCTTTAGAGCTAGTGATTTGTCTTTCTTAGCATCATCATTTGCTCTATTCAACTCATAAGTTTAGAGATTGTCAATCAAGGCATCCATTGTCAACACTTTCAGATCCTTGGCCTCAGTGATAGTATCAACCTTGCTAACCCAAGACTTAGGAAGAATTTTGAGAATCTTCCTTGCTTAATGGGGTGAATGGGTTCACCCAAACACCTAAGCTCATTAATAATGGAAGAGAACTTGGTGTACATATTATTAATAGACTCACCTTCCTTCGTGGTAAAGTTTTCATACTGAGTTGTGAGCATATCAATTTTGAACTCCTTCACTTGCTCAGTGCCTTCATGAGTTGTGCGTAAACAATCCCATATCTCTTTGGCTAACTCACAGGCAAAGATCTGATTGTACTCTTAAGCCCTAATACCACAAACCAATAACTTCTTAGCTTTGTAGTTCTTCTCAATCTTCTTAAGACCTATATCATTATAGTGTTGTCTAGTCTTAGGAACTATTCGAGTGATCTCACCATCTTTCACCTTCAGGGTAGGAATATAAGGAGCATCAAGCACAATGTCCCATAGCTCACTATCTTCATCCATGAGAAACTTATGTATACGAATCTTCCACCAACTATAAAATAGCCCATTAAAGCAAGGAAGTTTGCTAGATGGTTGACCCTCATCAAGATTCAATGGAGCTGCCATTTTTCTTGATGATCCTCTCTAGGTGTTAACCTTTTAGAGAGTCCAAGATTTGATACTAATTATGGAAACGTAGGCATTCACTGAGTGTTGGGGACCAGGTCCCTAATCAAAATAGCAGTGAACAAAAATAGCTAAAACAGTAAAGGCAATAAAGTAAAACAAGACAAGTTATTTTACATGGAAACCTCCTTGGTCAAGGGAGAAAAACCATAATCTATACTTCCGAAATTTCAACCCAAATCCACTAATCTTCAAGGGAGTAGAGATTTGGATTATAACCTTTTGCAACAAAGGAACTTAGATCTAGATCCCTTCCCCCGCACTATGATAACTCTACCATAGGTACAAGCCAACTAAGTAGCTACTCCGCTACCTACTAAATAGACTAACTCTAGCCAACTTAGACTTCAACACTTGCCATAGCTAACTCTAGCAATGAAGAGCAAAACGTTTGCTTTGAATATCATATCCCTTTATAGATTAGGAATCAATTTACAAGATGCAAGCACAATGAAGCACACAAAGTAAGAATACAACTCTGATTTTTCCTCTAAGTGTACTACTCAAAAGTCTCACCAAGAACACTCACTCAATATGTGCATAAACTCTCTTGGAATTTCTCTTCAAGAAAGGTTGGGTAAAAATACCCAATATCATCACCATTTGAGCAATTTCATTGTCTAGATAATTTTTGCATAGTAGGCTAACGCGCACCAACAAATAACAAATTTGCAGGTGCACAGTGTACTATTGTCGGGTATCGCTTTCAAGATCTCAGCACACATAGGACTAGGTCCCTCATATTTTCCCTGTTCCCATAGTTTGTTAAATTATCATAACATCAAATTCTGACTACAGCTTGGTGTGGATACCCTTAGCAACCATATAGCTACCTTCGACAAGCATTCGGTTCAAAGACCGGCCTCAATCCCATTGCTACCTTTAGTGTAATGACCCCAAAAATTTTGAACTTCTTGATGGTTGATCTTGGATAGTATTGAAATGGTCATGGTTAAATTTTGGTATCCACGGATTGATTTTAAGTGGCTGGATTCAAAATGGACCGTTTGGTTTCATTGTGAGGTCGGTTGGATAGTGTACTTTGAGAGATCATAACTTTTGGTACAGGAAGAACTGTGTGGGATACTATATATCAAATTGAATCTCTTTGAGTTATCTTCACAACTAAATTAGTTTCACCCAATTCAAAGTTTGTATGAGAAGTTTATGGCCAACACAGTGAGACTGCCGTAATTGGAAGGACGTTGGAAATGAGGTTGTGGAAATACGCTAAGGGCTGGACTACGGACCATGTGATGGTACACGGTACATATGGGGGCTTGTGGGATGTTCCAGTGGGCTCCTGGTGGCAAGGACCCCAGCCAAGGACCAAGGCAAACCCCAACCACCGCCCCATGGTCCGTGAAACCCTACACGGCCCGTGAGAGGTCCCGTGAAGTGGGGCAGAGATTTGGCCAGCTTTTGGGGATGGACTCCAGGCCAAGTATGGCTCCACGGACCAGTTCATAGTCCGTGAGTCCCTCCGTGAAGTATTCCAGAAATTCCCCCGAGAGTTCAAGTTGAAATCGTGGCCAAGTGAGGCCACATGGACAGGTAAACGGTTTGTGTACCACTGGACGGCCAACGGGGGCCTTCCGTGTGGCACTGTGTTTCAGGGGTTAGTCCGCTTCATTAATGGTAATTTCGTACATTAGCCTAATCCTAAGACTATTTTAACATTCCTAAAGTCTCCTAAACCCCAAAATTCTAACCCTAATCCTATTTCACTCATCAAAGCACTCTTGAATCCTCTCTAAAATTTCTTGAATTCTCTTCACCTCCATTGTTGGAAGCTTGAAGAAAGTTGGGGAAGATCATCTTACTTGCTTAATTATTCAATTATCTTGGTCAATTTTAAGGTATGTGGGTTTGATTCATGAATTCTCTTTCATCCATGAAGACCCAAGAACCCTCCTCTTTAAATTTTGATTTTTATATTTCTTTAAGGTTGGTTTCTTTAAATTTTGAAGTATTTAATAGATAGGGATTATTTGTTGTAGAAATTAGGTGATTTAAAGCTGATTTAAGTTTGAATTATATGAAGATTCAATGGTTTTGATGATGATCAAGTTATGCATGTCCCCTTTACTCTTGAA
>JBCEWC010012517.1:0-15793 GCA_038996855.1 Solanum aculeatissimum | reverse complement strand
TATGATGGCTTGATCGAGGACTTTCGGGTTCTCCTTCGCCATGTCACATCTAGGCCCCCTATCCGGGTTGTGACAGTAGGCCTAGACTGCCCATGATGAAATCTACTATTTCCTCCAGATGGAGCACCAGTAAATCCACCTTTATTATGTGCCTTTTTTCTTTCTCGCTCGGTTTTCTTTGTCTCCCATTAGGACTCACTTTCTCCCTTGGATCTGCAATGGGACATGCCTTGATAATTAAGTGAATTTGGCCTCGTATTTTGTAACTATCATATTTCCCTGGCATAAATCAAGAAACTAACATCTCATAACATCTTGTTTGCTCAATGGAATGAATCTTTCCTTAAACATTGCTGAAAACTCTTAATAGGTGATAGGTGGTGACCCTGCTTATCTACCTTTCTGAATAGAAGTCCACCATTCCTCTGTAGATCCTGAGAACATAAAAGTGGTAATTCCACACCACGAGTCTTCTTCAACCCTAATGTAGTAAGTATCTTTTCACAATGATCAATGAACTTTTTAGGCTTAATAGAAGCTAGGGCCGCATTAAACTCTGGTGGCTTATGGTGCATGAAATTCATAAGATCTTTAGGTTGCCCTCTAGTTGCAACAAGATGACCAACTTGTTGAGCGGCCAAATGTGGTCTCTGAGTCAGCTCAACATTCAACTAAATCTGTTCTTGCATTTGTGTTGTAGTCTGAGGAGTTGGGATTCCACTCTGATTAGGCATCAATGCCTCTAACACATTTAACAATCTCATCACAACATCTATAGGTATGGCGATAGTAGGTGCAACAGCTGACACTATTTATGGAGCATCCTGAATAATTTGTTCCTACACTTCATCTGGGCCAGCAACCCGAGTCTATCCCTATTCATAACTTATGATTGTGGAGCAGTAGATACCCTAGTCTGAGCCCTAGTAGGATGAGACCTACCATGACTTCCACTGGAGGTAAAACAATATCCTCTACCACATCCAACATCTACATTAGATCAAGTAGTAGAAGAAGAGCCACACCTCTTAGCAATCTGAAAAAAATATTGAAAGGTTAAACTTGATTCAACTCAATGCACGAATAAGGAATGAAAAAGAGAATACATCCTAAATGTTTAGTAGCTTCAAGGTCATAAGTATAGGTGCCTACATATGCATGAACAATACTCTACCAAAAACTGCTCCATGATTTGGGACTTAAAGTCTAGGCTTTGATATCAACTTTGTCATATCCCAAAACACCCCCTAGATGTGACTGGCACCTGCCAATACTATCTGTCGGGAGAACCAAACATCGATACACATATCCAAATTATCAAAGCACAGAGATACAATATGTGCAATACCAAACCACATCACTACTCATTAAAATAGAATATTCATTATAGAAATATCACATAGAAACATTATGAAAAGAAATAATCACTTAAATATTTCTAGCCCAAATCCCACAATAAGTTCATGGAGCATCTAACAGAATGAAATGAGTTCAAATGTCGAGCATGCAAACCCTAAGAAAAAAACATAAGCTATACTAGATAGAGCTGAAACAGTAACCTCAAAAAACAATGTGAAGGCTCACCTCAACAACAGAGTCCATGAGAAATTACTTATCAGCCACAAGTCTCACCCTCTGCAACAGTATCTGCATTGACATGCAAGTAAGAAGTGAGCTATGTATAAATGTAATCGAGTAAGATCCTCGACTCGCTATTTCAATACCCATGGAACAAGAGTTATAAAATACATGTGCACAATAGATATACATAAATAATATACACAATGATATACTTCCTAATAAGCTCAATAAGTTCAAACAAATGTTCAAAAAGGTCACTACATGTCTCAATTCAATCCATACTCAAAACTTGTCATAAACGGCAGCGAAGGAGATCAACCCATCACCGTAGCAAGTCCATGGAAATATGTATAATGCTCTAAAAGTATACTACGACAGGTGTAGAAAGGTCCTAACATATTATGACAACATGGGTATGCCCCTAATATATTACGACAACTACGTATGCCCCTAGTAACCATATCACAATAATGGAGAAGGATATTCAACATTACATAACATATAACTTATAAAAATAGTCAATATTCTTCTCAAAAAATAACGTATCTAGGGTTGATTAAAGAATCTCAAATCTATCAAGCGCATGCTTGTCCCAACACATGCACCAAACATAGAAAATATATTTTCAAAACATATTTGAAAACCAAGAACTAAATTTTAAAGTCTCACTTACCTTATTAATGACAAGTTCCACAACCTTGCCCGCGTAGAACACCCACCAAAACAACCCCTACTTGCCTCAATATATGAAACAAATATTGAATATTGATATCAATTACATTGACCAAACTCAAGTCCCAATATCCCAAATCTTCAATTTTAGAGTTAAACCCTAATACCCAATACCTTAGACTATAAATTAAAGGTATTCTTGATCTCATTGTTAAAACTTAATTGGTGAAAATTCTGGTAATTGTGTTTTCAACTAACAAGAGCACACAACAATAAGAAAAATACCTGTACTTTATCACCCAAAATAGTGGTACAAACATCAAGTTGATTCTATGTATGAATTTCCCTAAATCACCTTGCGAGTTGTGTTTTCTTTAAAGAGAAAAGAATGAAAGAACAAGAAAAAGGACTCCCCTAATTTTTGTAACAGTAGCGTGCGTCAAATTAAAATTTAGGATTGGGATACTTCTTTTATTTATTATATTTTTAATAAAAAATTGTAATGGTTAAAATTACTAATTAACCCTTCATTAAAAATATAAGGGTTATTACATTTTGTCAAACCCTAGATCTTCTCCTTTTCTCCCTAATTGCTTTTCTTTGAATGAATTCTATGAAGTGAAAAATATATGCATAGGTTACTTATTTTAGGGAAAAAGGACCTCAAAATTATGGGGGTTTAATCTAGGATGAGTGGAAAAATGACTAGAATGACCTTACTTTTAAAACTTAATGGCAAGTACTGCGAAGGAGCAAGTCTATGACGCAGATTTATTCCATTTCAGTTCATTTTATGATGTAAAACTTAAAACGCATTCAAAATCTATTTTTAAAATAACCCATAAATCTCATACATTGAATGGATTTTATGTGTATTTTATGTAAATAGCACTTGTTTGGTACATTTTATGAATAAATCTAAAAAATTAACTATGATGGAGCACATGTCATGTAATCTTCTAGTTTTGCAATTTTCCTCCAAAAAAGTTATCTTTTGATCCAGTTGGCTTAAAATTCAACTGAGACCACTTATCCATACAAATTTTTACTCTTATTGATATTCTGGCCTTGAATTTACCAAAAACATTATGGATGGTGCCTTATGCAAGCAATCTTTTATCTAGGGATATTTTTGTAAATTTCTAGGGTATAACAATATGTCCCCCTTTGGATCATTCATCCTCGAATGATAGTGATGCTACAAATTTACTCAAAGAACAAACACAATCAAGAATTCAAGTACTCAAACTCAAGGATAAACATCAACTCAGATGTAAGAAACTCAGTTTATTCATATATGCCATATATAAAAGGAGAACTATAATCTCATATTGCTTAAAATTCCTCATAAGTCAGAAGAGAAAACTACTACTTGGTATAGGGATAGCGCCAGTACATATAAAGGGGCACGACTGTTAATTCTTAGCTCAACAATTCTTCTCCTCTACACTCTTTTTCTTGAATATTAAGCTTCATTAACTAAAGATTATAACTCTAATATAAGTCTAAGTCTAATAGCATATTTTTTCCATGTTAAAGCCTAATTCAAGGTCACAAAGTGCTACCCGTACGATGACCATACTTATGCAAATTGTCACGACCTGAGCCTAGGGCTTAGGAGTGACATGGTGAAACTCGAGAGTTCCTAAACAAGTCACAAAGTAATCGTATACATGTCATCAGTTCAAAAGCACATATTTAAACAACTAGCATATAGTTCTAGGGAAATATGGGGCTTTAGACTCAAGCTATGGGGGCATCACTTGGATAGGGCTTTGCATGAAGTCACATAACACATAACACATTGGAATTAAAGGGAGGGTAAGTATGGCTCACACTACGAGGATAGAAGGGACTTTAGACTTTCCACATATTCACATCACAATAATAATCAAGTCATAATAACATAAATCATCAAGGGATAGCCATAAACATAGTCTCCACAAGTCATAAATATGGAATATACAAGTCGTACATAGAGTTTATAAGATGTCCAACAATACCACTAAGTTAAGATAGGACAGGGGCCAAGACATATCCCAGGCTCACCCTCAAGATAAAGACATAAGAAGCAAGCAAAAAAGTAGATAGAAGATGGGTCTTGTATTTGGAGCAAGGGACTCATCACTTATGATACTCAAAGATCCAAGCTAACCTTCACAAGGTTAATGAATGTAGTCTCTCTGGTCCATACATGGTTAGATCAAGTAGGTAAAATAGTATGCTTTATTACTTTTGAATGTACTAAGTATGCGGGCATACAATGCATATCAACTTAGTAAACATGCATTTTTAATGTTAGATGACAAAGATATATATATATATATATAGAAAGAAGTATATTGGAAACAACATAATATCAATATACTATGAAATTCATGATGCATGAATGCCCTATTACTTAAACATACAGGGATGACCCAAGATTATGATTTGACCCTTAGAATTTTCCAAGAAAAAGGATATCACGAGACCCTACCATGACCCGTGGTGAGGGAACATGACCTTCACAACGGCATATGGTGGGTGCCTTAGCCGCACAATAGATTTTCAAGCCATAGGCACTTACCACGAGCCTCTTTCATGGCCAGTGGTGAGAACCACAAGTTTTGAAGGGCTCAGTGGTGAGCACCACAAGCTGTGAAGGGCTCAGTAGATGTCCACTTGGTCTTGAACTCCACCATAAGCCACAACACACCACACAAGGCCAAGGGTCACTCCTAGACAGCCTTCACGACTTGTGGGCCCCTCCCATGACTTGTGGAGGTGACTATGGAGCATCACCTTGGTCAAAAACTTTTGGAACTTTATTTTTAAGTATTGTTAAGATCTCTCGAAGTTCGGGTCCATACACCAATCTAATCCATAAGGATTATACTCTGCACATTCATTGAGACTTTCTTTTAAACAATACTACTCCTATATATTTACTCGAAATCTATTTGAAAAATCATCTATAGCCTACGACTATCACTCATCTACTATCATAAACATCACTATCAAGATTTAAAGAAAGGATCATTAGAAGGGCTAGAGTTAAATATCATAAGCACAATTCATTTAAGAAATCTTATTTGAGGACTGTCATAACATAATATAATGCCACTAGTGTTTTAGGGCCTATTGTATGTTTATAGAACTGTACATATTGTGAAACTCAAGTCTTGTCTTGTGTAATTTACGACTGAAAAATCTTAATTCACGAAATATGATTAGAATTTCTTAATGAAGTTATCTCTTCTCACTTTAAGAACTGATCATGAATATAAATCTATATGAGGTGCATGGGTTTAGACTATGGGCGTCGTTCCTTTATATAAGACAGGATTAACATATCACATCAACTGAAGTATAAAGAATATATGAGATAGTGAAGCATTGATATCTTGTTCTAATCAACTCATCACTGTCAAAAGCTTAATCCCTACTTTGACTCATTACCTCATCTTCTCTCTCTTAGCTCAAAGGTCACCTTCCAAAGTCTGCGAAATGATTCTCTTCCTTAAACTATAAGCACAATACTCCACATAGTCAGGGCACCACTATAGACAAGAAAAATTAAATCCTCATGTTATATTATACTTAAAGACATTAAATCTCTACTAAGACTTTCTTTTGAGATACCACTCTTAACTTTCTTTTATCTTTGTAGGCATCAATCTATACTCACTGTTCTATTAGCATCACAATCACTTTCTATGACTCTTATGAGCTAACCACATTTTTTAGATTGGTAATAGTCATCTCTTATGTTCACATACATCTAACTGAAGCAAATATTGACTATAACGAGAGGCTCCTCATTATCTACAACTAATCCCCTTTGACCCAACTCTCAAGGGTAGTAAAGAATGTTTACATCAACCTACTCCATATTGAAATCTCAAATATACAATCTAGGTACCTATAATAAATCATAAACTTAAAGTCTCATATAATTATATACTATCTCGAATATACACCTTAGGCCATTTTCTTATTTGATGACTTAGCCTCAATTCACTATCTTCATCTAAGGGTAACATACATTATATTCATAACATCACACTTCTTCAAGTCAACATCTTAATTTCTCATTTATGCTATGTCAAGCTTATTAGAGAAAATTTCCAACTAATAGTATCACTCTCATTTCTATCCCATTATTCATAATGCTCACCTAAATTTCAAACTTAGGGTCTGGTGCTAAACATGTACATCCACACCCTTTACATACTATACTAATTCTAAACTATTAGATAAAGTCAAGAAATGCTAAACAACTAAGTCTCAAGAAACAAAATCAACCTTATCTCTTCATATATCTAAGTAGAGTCTATCATCACACCCTCTTTCATAAGCTAAATAGTATCTGCATCATCCATTATACCTTCTTACCTAGATAAGCTCATAACTTTATAAATCTCATATGACTCCTCTTTCAAACTCATGAGCCAAGTTTAGATCTACCACCTCATTCCCTATGCTCTTCTATTCAACATCTATAAATGATCTTTACTAATACAATGATACATCAACATCAAATCCTTTCTTATTTGAGTGCACTCAATCTCATACTAACTAACAACTCTTCCTCTACCTTATATCATGAAAGATAAACCATACTTACTAATCTTTAACATAAACTCTGAAGCTAATGGCCTTGGCTTATCACCCCATTTCTTAGCTTATAGCCACATAGCTCTTAGCTACCTGCTTCAATCATATAATATTCACACTCTTCATAGTTTCTATATCTTTCTAACTATCAGATTACCCTATCACTTATGGTTTACAAAATCCTTCAATCAATTTCTATCGGGGGAAGGGGTACCACTAAGTATTTAGAGGTATAACTCAACTTTTCTCTCAAGGATAACATCTAAAGAACAGTTTGAAGGATTGAGTCTTGAAGTACATAATATCTTGATCTAACTCAAATGTACGATTCATATGAATAAAAGTATATTATTTCTGATTGATAAACTTAAGCATGCTAATTGACTCCTCTCAAGCCTAGTGCAGTCTCGTTACTTTCTTAATACTTTATCCGAAGGAAAGCTGACTCATTAATAAGGATTTGGGGCTTTTTATTCTAACCACCTGAAATATGAGAGGTAACCAAATGAATCTAGGCAAATGCATGAATCTAGACCAGTTTCCTAGAAAGAAACTCAATTGTATGACCTAGAGTATGAAAGAAAGAAAACTTTTCTTAAATGTCAATAGTCACTCATTTATAGAAGTGGGGTCCTCAGAACCATAAATAAGATCCTATAGACACAACTTCATCGAAACCCTAGGATACTTGAACTCTGTGCTTTGATACCATATTTTTTGTACCACAAGTTATAATACCTCTCATGTTCTTAGGCCTGAAAAATTGAATGACATATAATTTGCTGATTATCAGGATGTACAAGCCATGTTACGGACTATATAATAATCTATGAGTCGTATGTGGTATCGTAGAAAGTGCCTAATGAAAAATGGAAAATTTGAAATTTTTTGGAAGCCAACTTATGAATTATCAAATAGGCCCGTACGTTTGTCCATGACCCGTAAGTTGGTTTCATAGAAAGAGGCGTTAAAGAACTTAAATTTTTTCAAGTTGGGAACCATGTTACAGAAGGGCCTACAACCCATAATTTTATTAACAGGTCATCTGTGTATTCATTACTCAAAAGCTGCAATTCCAGTATCTCAACTTTTGTAACACCTCAATCTACGAGGAAAGTTACGAACCATGTGTTTATCCATGGCCTGTAAGTGGGTTTCATGAATGTGTCCAACAATTTTCAATAGAGGATGTTTTTTTACTTTTCCAATCCACCTAAGTCCTAAACTACACTATTTTTGATACCCTAACTACCTTAATCAACCTAGTCCCTATAAGACTTATTCCCAAGTCCTTCAAAGCTTTTAATCCTCAAAAGTTTGTTAAGGGTTTTCGATATTTCTCTCTCTAAGTCAAGGGTTCCATTGAAAAAAGATTGAAATGTTGACTAAGGATTTCTAGATTTTTCTTCCTAAATTCCAAGGCTCTTGAGGTATGTAGGGCTTTATTCAAGGATTAGCTTCATCAATGGAGCCCATTACCAAAACCTTTTTTTAAATCTAATTTCATGATGATTCCTTACGGGATTATAAGTTATGATTCCTAATGCATGGATTATGATTCCGATAACTAATTATGCATGAAATTTGATGAATTTCATGATGTATATGATTCTCAAGGAAAAGTATGTGATTTCAAAGGTTGCATGATTAAGGGGTAATGATTTGATGTGGGTTCCTTCTCTAAAGTTCTAAATTAATTTAAATACATGTCTTACTCTATGAATCCTATTCAATTGCATGATTTTGACCCAAATGTCCATGGACCCACACTTAGCCCTATTCGCCTATGACAAAGTTATGAATTCCTATGTCTATGATCCAAAGTATGAAAAATATGTTTTAAATGATGATGATGAATACATTATGACAATGATGATGATTTTATATGAAATCTTTGTTGAAGCTATGATAAAGAGAGAGATGAAAATGCTAATGTTTATGATGATAATGTTATGGTGGGAATGTCTACCCATACCATGATGAAACCAAAGTAAATAGATTATTCCTATGCCATGATGTTTTATGAATATCACGACTCGGATAAGGGGCCTAGATGTGACATGGCGAAAGAGAACCTGAAAGTCCTCAATCAAGTTATCATAGCATCATCACACACGTCATCAGTTTGTAAACGCAAAATTAAACATATAACACATAAGTTCTAGGGGAAACGGAGATTTGGACTTAAGCTATGGGGATGTTGCCGGGAATGGGATGAACATGAATCACATAGCACATAACAGTTATCTCTAAAAGGAAGGTAAGTAAGACTCAAGCTATGGGGGCATTCTGGGTTAGGGGACTTTCCACATAAGCACATAACCAACACACAATCCCAACATCAAGTCATAAGTATAGTCGAATAACTTCTCTATAACCAAAGCTCGTTAAGCATAATATCTCAATAGTCATAATATCTAACAAATACCATCCAACGTACAAGAGTTTAGTTTGTCCAACAAGCCTCTACATAAGATAAGTGGGGCCTCAAAATAGTTTAAGGCTCACCCTCAATACATAAGTAAATAAAATAACAAAACAACACTAGGTAGATAGAAAGTGGCTATTGCCCTTAAACAAAAGGGCTCACCACAAGCAATAGTCTTCAAGATGATCACACATCGTCTGGTGGAAGATAGAAGTCGTCTCTGGTCCCTACATAGTTAGAACATGTAGAAAAGAGTATGGGTTAGCACATAATATGCACTAAGTATGTGGGCATGAAATGCATAGAACAATATACTATGACCAAGCAACATGACAAGGGGACAAGTGATATGAAATGAATGCACATAGCCAAGAAAGAATATAACAATATGCTATGCCATGATGCATGAGATACAACCCTACAATAATAATATAACGGGGATGTAACCTCAACCGACAATGGAGGGGACCCGAGCAAGCTACTACCTGGATCCAGAGTACTTGCCAAGTAGATCCCTAGTCAACCCTTCATCAAGGGGATACATAACAAGTCAATCCCTATCTAGGGAGATAACTCATGGTGGCACATGGTTTGACGAAAAGAAGTATGGACCCTTGGAGATAGTCCACCCCGACTCCAATCCCTTGGTACTAAGTCTCATACCACAAGAATACATATACATACATGTAAACTTCAAACCGGAGAACTTACATTCTTTTCAAAATCATGCATCGTTAGTCAAAACCAAACCCCTTGATCAAAACCATATTCATGCTTAGGCTAGAAGCCAAAAAATGTTTCAAAACTCATTCTCATAATCATGTCCATATCAATACAATAAGGGAAGCCATCTACATAGCTTATCATATCAAGCCTTCATAACATATCAAAGTAGTGCAAGCACCAAAATTACTCAAAGAGCCATAACAAAGAGACTATGTGATCGCAAGCCTTAACATATCATATCATAACAAGAGTTTCATCATAACCAACCTTCAATGCATATGCTATGAATGAAGAACAAGTTCATGGGTAATGGAATCCAAACTTCAAATCACAATTCAATGGATAATTCAACTTAAATCAAGAGAAAATCCATATTCAAAATATAATGCAATTTACCCATGCATATTTAAACCATTAAGGGACATGCACATTGATACTTCAAGGATTTCAATGAACTTTATAAAATTCAAACTCAATTCATCATTAATTCACCTAATTTCTACAGCCCATAATCCAATACCATGAATTTCATCAAAATTAGAAGAACCCATTACTTGAAGAAACTTAAAATCATAAATTAAGGAGTAGGGTTCTTGGGTCATCACAGATGAAAGGAAATCCATGAATGAAACCCACATACCTTGAGTTTAATTAAGAGAATTGAAGAATTTAGCATGCAAAGTGATCTTTCCCAATTTTCTTCAAGCTTTCAACAATGGAGGTCAAGAGAATTCAAGAAATTTTAGAGAGGATTGAAGAGTGTTTTGATGAGTGAAATAGGTTTAGGATTTGAATTTAGGGGTTTAGGAAACTTTAGGGAAGTTAAAAGGGTCATAGGATTAAGCCAATTTATAAAATTACCATTAATAAACTAGACTAATAACTGAAACATAGTGTCACATGGAAGTCCACAGTTGGTCATCCAATGGTACACGGTCCGTGTACCTGGCCGTCTAACTTGACTTGGTCTCGTCTTTGGCTTGAACTCTCGGGGGACTTTCTGGAACACTTCACGGAGGGACTCACGAACCGTGTGGCTGCACAAGGACCGTGTATTGGTCCATGGAGCCACACTTGGCCTGGAGTCCAGCCCCAAAACTTTGCCAAGGTTCTGCCCCACCTCACGGAACCTCTCACGGGTCGTGAAGTGTCTCACGGACCGTGGGGTGGTTCGTGGGACTTGTCTTGGTCAATGGGCTGGAACCTAGCCATCTGGAACCCACTGGAATATCCCACGAGCTCCCACACGGACCGTGGACCATGAAACAGTCTGTGGTCCAGTCCTTAACCAAAATTCTCGAACTTGTTTCCAACGTCCTTCCAGTTACGGATAATCTTATTATTTTCGCCATAACTTTCACATACAAACTACAAATTGAATGAAAACAGTTGCATTGAAAAGATAACTCAAAGAGCTTCAATTGTATATATAGCAGCCCACACTGTTTATCCCGTACCAAAGGTTATGATATCTCAAAGTACACTGCCCAACTATGTTTAGAATCTCACAAAAGGTCCGTTTTGAATCTGACCACTTAAAATCAACCCATGGCTACCAAAATTCAACCACGATCAGCTTAACACTATCCTTGACCAACTATTATTAAATTCAAATTTTTTGGATCGTTACATCATCTCCCCCTTGGGAACATTCGACCTCGAATGAGCTAAAACTACTACTTTAGGACATCAATCGAACACAAGGGACAATCTAACCATAACTCAAAAGATCATGCATCATATCAAAAGCCTTTCAAAACTCATGCCAAAAAATTAATTAAATTATTTTTGTGCTCATGTATGCATGAAATGTCATGAAACTCAAGAAACAAAGAATTAGGACAAATAAAGGATAGAACCTAGTACCTTACGCTTGAGTAGATTGGAAGATATAGGGATATCGCTCCATCATGTCCAACTCTGCTTCCCACGTTACACTCTCCACATCTTGATTCCTCCAAATCACCTTGACTGAAACTACCTCCTTATTGCGAAGCCGCTTCACTTGTCTATCCATGATTTCAACCGACACCTCTTCATAGGTCAAGTTATCTTCAATCGTCACACCCTCTAAAGGTGAAATTTCCTTAGGATTACCAACTAAATTCCTCAGCATAGATACATGGAAAACCATATGAATGGAGCTCATGTCCATAGGCAAGTCCAACCTATAAGCCACATTACTAACCCGTTCCACGATCTCATAAGGTCCGACGTACCGGGGACTCAACTTTCTCTTTTTACCAAAGCGCATGATGCCTTTCATGGGGGACACCTTCACATATACCTAATCACCAACATGACATTCAAGATCTCTTTTCCTAACATCCGAAAGACTATGATGATTATTTTTAAAGATATGAAAGTATGAACTCAAATAAAGCGTGAACTATTTTGAAAGCTTTGTATATGTTTGATTTAAATATTCTATAGGATATGAATTAGCACTAAAAGGACTTTGGTAGATATCATAATACCATAACTATGTGCCACCATAGAAATGACTTTCATGTTTTATAACTTAAAGGTGTGCTATTGGATCAAATTAGCTTTATGATGGCACTCAGTGTGCTAGGATAGAGTCTAAAGGGTGGAGTCAAATTATGGTTCTTACCATGCCAGGATAAAGCCTATAGGATGAGAATATAGTTTACCTTGATAAAGTAGACTCCTCTTAGCTTGATATAGAGAAAATATCAAGATTCCAATAATAGTCTGCATGGTGTTATGATTGTCGGTTATGGTTTCAATCACGCATATGCATATTAAAGTTACAAATGGATTTATGATGCTTCTTCTCATGATTTTAAATAACATTCGCATGCATATTGTGTCCTTATCTTTTTGTTTATGATTATGCATATTGATATTATTGTGATGTCCTCTGGTTCATGGAATTCCTACATACTTAGTTCATTCTATGTACTAACGCATACTAATTTTTCTATATGACCTATCCATGTATGGATAGACGACAAGGAGATTATTCTACATTGAGGCTAACACTTGGATTCCTAACCTTCCAGACTTATTAGTGAGTTCCCATGCTTCCAGAATAAGCCTTATGATACTTTTCTAATATTTTGAGACTATAGGACTTTCTTTACTTTTGATGTACATCTTAAGGGTGAGCTAGTAAGCCATGTGCTAGGCGCTGCCAAGATCGGTGATGTAGATGCATAAATTGGATTAATGGATATGATGTACTTTACACTCTTGCTTACATATACATTTTTTCTTGCTTATTCTCTGATATATGCTTATTTTACCTTATGAATGCTTATGATATGAATAAGAGGCTTGGATGGGATGCCTTTGGGTGTCACATTTTCTTGTGTCATGGCTAGGCCCTAGGTACATGTTGTGAAAAAAGTGATGTCAGAGCATAAAGTTTGAAAGTATCCTAGGGAGTTTAGCATGCCACTTCAAGTAGAGTCTTGTTCATTGGTGTGAAGTGCACCACATCCATGAATAGGAGGTTATCATAAATTTTTAGGAGAACTTCACTTCTTTTGAACTCTATGTCATTCCTTGAAACTTTTGTGTCCTAACACTTATCCTTTGGTGTTTTCATAAATAGCTCCACGACGTGCTCCATTTCCAAGGGGAAATAATGCTAATGTAGATTGAGCCCCTCCGGCTCCTCCAGGTCCTTAAGCCTCTCAAGTGGACCAAGTTTCTAATGATGAGTTTAGAGCCACCATCACTATTTTGGCTCATGTTGTTACTTCATCAAAGACTCCTACTTTGGCTTTAAGGATAAGGGATTTTTCTAGGATGAATCCCCCAAAATTTCATGGCACTAAGGTGGACAAAAATCCCTAAGAGTTCATTGATGAGATCTAGAAGATAGTGGAGATTATAGGACTATCTTTTGAGGAAATGGACTGAATGGTGGCATACAAAAATAAGGGTGTTTCTCAATTATGGTTCACTCAATGGAAGTCTAAAGGGGTTGATGAAAGTGTCATTGATTGGGAGATGTTCAAAGTCACTTTCCTTGATCGTTTCTTTCCGCTTGAACTAAGGGAAGCTAAGGTGATGTAATTCATGAACTTAAGGTAAGGTGGAATGAGTGTGAGGGGAATATGCCCTCAAATTTACTAAGTTGTCTAAGTTTTCTCCTTATTTGGTGGCCGATTCAAGGGCCCGCATGAATAAAATTATCTTTGGGCTGTTTGACTTAGCAAAGATGGAATATAACGCTGCCATGCTCATTAAGGAGACTGATATTTCTAGGCTCATAACCTACGCCGAACAAGTGGAGAATAAAAAGTTGCAAAATATGAGGTCAAGGGAGTCCAAGAGGACTCATTTTGATGGTGCGTTATCTTATGATAAATCTAACAGTGGTCGATTCCAACAAGGCCAAGGGTCTACAAAGTTTTCTCCTAAAATATTCGATAAAGGGAAAAGGTACAATCTTAAGTCTCAAGGTAATGTTGTAAAATGTGGTACTATTCCTCCTTTATGTCCTAAGTGTGAGAAGAAAATTTTGTGAGTGCTTGAGAGCTTCAAGTGGATGCTTTAGTTATGGGAATGTAGGACATAAGATTAATGTGACAACCCAAAAATTTCCAAACCTTGCATTCCTTGTTGAGGGCTGATCCGAGGTGGTCTTGGTTAGTTTATCAGTTTCTCGAGTCTCTGTTGCATGGTCATCTTAGAAGAATTTGTATTGGTTAAATTTTGTTTGATGTCTCGTGGATGTGCTGACTTTAAGTGGCCATATATTTTGGTACGGGATGAACTGTGTGGGTGTAACAACCTGAAACTTTTTGAAATATACTTATGGTTGGCCTTCTGTGATGTACTACAATCCATTTTTGCATTTTGGTGTCCACGGGTTGAGTTTAAGTGGCCGAATGCAAATTTGGGCTAGAAAGTGACCTAGAGGGATAGTTTTGGCAGTGTACTTCAAACAATAATAACTTTTTATGTGGGATGAACAATGTGAGATACCATAAATAAAATTGAAGATCTTTGAGTTAGCTTTGCAACACAAGTGGTTTCACTCAATTTGGACTTCGGAAGAGGTAGATATGGCCCAAACAGTGAGACTGTCTAAAATTCGAAAGCCATTGGACATAGGCTCAAAAAAGTGGCCAAGGACTTTGGCACGGACCGTGAAACTTTTCAAGTCCTTCTAGTGCCTCGTGTTATGTTCCAGTGAGCTTGGGGTGGCCTGGAACCACCCCTAAGCCAAGTGTAGGTCAACGAAACCTTGAATGGTCCGTTTGACACTTAACAAGTCATCCACTGTGTCGTGAGGCTGGACAGTGGCTAGGCCAAGGCTTGGGCATGATTTGTGAAGTTACGTGAGGTTAAACGGTGCCTTACACGGGAAGTCTCAAGTTAAATGGATCATTTATTGGTTCGTGAAGTGTAACAGAAAGTCCTCCGAAAGTTCGCGCTGAAGAAATGACTAAGGGAGGGTGGACGGTCATTTGAACGGACCGTGTGACTGGTTGACGGCACTTTAGCTTCCGTTTGGGAACTGTGTGCAGTGAAAAGTTCCATTTTATTACTGGTATTTTCGTGATTTAACATTTCCCTAAGACCCCTTTTGGTCCCCTAAGGTATCCTAAACCCCTAAAACATTCCCTAAACCCGATTTCATCCATTAGATCTCTCCCATACACTCTCTCAAGATCTTAAGGCTCTATTGACCTCCATTGAATCTAGCTTGTTGTATTTGGGGAAGAAGACTTGATTAGGTTTGATCTTGTGGACTAGTTGCTTGAATTAAGGTATGTGGGACTTGATTCAAAGATCCTCTTTCATCCT